>CM035121.1:65874355-66009355 GCA_020205555.1 Panax stipuleanatus
CTTGGCTAGAGACTGTCCAAAGAAGGCATCTGGAGGGGCAGGGTCAGGTGGACATAAGGGAAATAATAGTGGAAATCCTCTTACCATTACCGGACCGACTTCAACAAACCGACCAACTGCAAGGACATTTAACATGACCGTACAAGACGCTGTGCAGTCTCGTGATGTGGTGTCAGGTATCATTCCGATCAATAAAGTCAATGCTTATGTTTTATTTGATTCGGGTGCTACTTGTTCATTTATATCCGATGACTTTGCAAAGAATTTAGAATTGCTTAAAGAAGAATTAGAAATCCCTATGAACATAGAGATTGCGAACAAGGAAGTAATTCCTGTTAAGTATATACACAAGAACTGTAGAGTGGATATTAAGGGTAACGTTATGAATGTAGATCTTATCCCGATTAAACTTGGGGAATTTGACGTTATCCTGGGAATGGATTGGCTATTCGATTATGGAGCCGTAATTGATTGCCAGAAGAAATGTATTAACCTTATGACTCCATCAAAGGTTGTGTTTTATGGCAGCAAATCGCCTAAACAAGCGAGTTATCTGACGATGATGCAGGCCAGGAAGTTATTAAGACAAGGCTGTGTGGGGTATTTAGCCTACATAGTCGATAGTCGTAAAGAGAATTCAAAGTTAGAAGAAATACCAGTCGTAAGAGATTTCGTGGATGTTTTCCCGGATGATCTGCCAGGACTTCCGCCTGACAGGGAAGTAGATTTTGTTATCGATTTGGTGCCAGGAACGGCTCCAATATCGAAAGCACCGTACCGGATGGCTCCGGTAGAAATGAAAGAATTAATGGTACAGCTACAAGAGCTGTTGGACAAGAAATATATTCAACCGAGCGTATCACCGTGGGGAGCGCCGGTATTATTTGTTAAGAAGAAGGATGGAACGATGCGACTCTGTATTGACTATAGAGAATTGAACAAGGTTACCATTAAGAATAGGTATCCGTTGCCAAGGATTGATGATCTGTTTGATCAATTAAAAGGAGCGAGATATTTCTTGAAGATAGACCTGAGAAGTGGTTATCATCAGTTGAAGGTGAGGCCCGAAGATGTCCCAAAGACAGCGTTTAGGACACGATATGGTCACTACGAATTTTTGGTTATGTCATTTGGTCTAACAAATGCGCCTGCAGCATTTATGGGCCTAATGAATGGAGTGTTCAAGCCGTTTCTGGACAAATTCGTAGTGGTTTTTATTGATGATATATTGGTCTATTCTAAGACCAAGGAAGAACATGTTGAGCATTTGAAGTTGACGTTAGAAGTATTAAGAAGAGAGAAGTTGTATGCCAAATTCTCAAAGTGTGAATTCTGGATTGAAAGGGTGCAATTTCTCGGACATGTGATTGATAAGGACGGAATTTCGGTGGATCCCTCCAAAGTCGAAGCAGTGATGAATTGGGATCAGCCGAAAACACCGTCGGAAGTAAGAAGTTTTCTTGGACTAGCTGGTTACTATAGAAGATTTATTCAGGATTTTTCCAAGATCGCCACTCCATTAACGAATTTGACTAGGAAAGTTGTGAAATTCGTTTGGACGGAGAAGTGTGAGGAAAGTTTTCAAGAACTTAAGAGAAGGTTAAGTACAGCACCTGTGTTGTCCCTTCCGGATGACACGGGAAATTTTGTGGTATATAGTGATGCGTCGCATAAAGGGCTAGGCTGTGTGCTTATGCAAAATGGCAGAGTCATTGCGTATGCGTCACGCCAACTAAAAGATTACGAGAAGGGATATCCAACCCATGATTTGGAATTGGCTGCGGTGGTATTCGCTTTAAAGATTTGGAGACACTATCTCTATGGGGAAAAGTGTGAAATATATACAGACCATAAGAGTCTGAAGTATATTTTCACACAGAAAGACTTGAATATGCGCCAAAGACGGTGGCTGGAGTTAATAAAGGATTATGATTGTGATATCTTATACCACCCAGGAAAAGCGAATGTTGTAGCCGGCGCCTTAAGCAGAAAGGGTCGAGAAAAGTTGCTGATGCTGACAGCACAGGAAGAATTGATTTCAGCAATGGAAAAGCTGGAATTGGAAGTAGGATGTCCAATGGAGACTGACGAGAAACTGTTCCACCTGCAAGCTGGTACAACTTTATTGGATAAGATTAAGGAAGCACAAATCCTGGATAAGGAATGTGAGGAAGTAAAGAGAAAGATATCTGAAGGGACTGAACTTAGATTTAAAATGGATAGCGAAGGATTTTTGAGATTTGAAAGTAGAGTTTGGGTACCGCCAATACCAGAAATCAAGGAGGACATTCTGAGCGAGGCTCATAGTTCGAGGTATTCCATTCACCCCGGAAGTACCAAGATGTATCAGGATTTACGACAACACTTTTGGTGGCCAAATTTGAAGAGGGACGTTGCCGATTGTGTTGCCAAGTGTCTGACTTGCCAAAGGGTCAAGGCAGAACACCAAAGACCAAGTGGTTTGTTACAACCTTTAGAAATCCCAGAATGGAAATGGGAACATATTACAATGGATTTTGTTGTTGGCCTTCCGACGACCCAGAAAGGCTATGACGCAGTATGGGTTATCGTCGACCGATTAACGAAATCCGCACACTTTCTTCCAATCAAAATCAGATTTAACCTAGAACAATTGGCGAAGTTATATGTAAAAGAGATTGTTTCGAGGCACGGGGTGCCAGTGTCAATTATTTCTGACCGTGATCCGCGCTTCACATCGAATTTCTGGAAGCGACTACAAGAATGCATGGGAACACAGTTGAGGATGAGCACCGCTTATCACCCTCAGACTGACTGACAAAGTGAAAGAACGATCCAAACATTAGAGGATATGCTTAGAGCATGCATAATAGATTTTAAAGGCAATTGGGATGATCATTTGCCGCTTGTAGAATTTGGTTATAATAATAGTTACCACGCTAGTATTGGTATGCCGCCTTACGAAGCGTTGTACGGTAGAAAGTGCAGAACTCCATTGTATTGGGATGAAGTTGGTGAAAGACAATTGCTAGGACCAGAGTTAGTCCAACAAACGGCAGAAATAGTTAAAGTAATTCGGACAAGATTAGTAGCGGCTCAGGATAGGCAGAAGAAATACGCCAATCCACACCGCAAGAATGTAGAGTTTGAATCGGGTAGTTTTGTATTTTTGAAGGTCTCTCCTTGGAAGGGAAAGATCAGATTTGGTAAGAAGGGAAAATTGAGCCCAAGGTTCATTGGACCCTTTGAGGTACTCCGAAGAATTGGAGAAGTAGCCTATGAGGTAGCTTTACCTCCGGCACTGGAGCATGTCCACAACGTTTTCCATGTGTCGGTATTACGACGTTATAAACCCGATTACAAACATGTGATAGAATATGAACCCCTACAATTTGAGAAAGATTTATCATACCAAGAAGTTCCTGTTCAGATAGTTGACAGGAAAGAGCAAGTTCTCAGGAACAAAGTAATACCTTCTGTTAAGGTAATTTGGAGGAACCACAACGCTGAAGAAGCTACGTGGGAACTCGAAGAGAATATGATGAAGAATTATCCACACTTATTTTCTTGAATAGGTGAACGTGATTCTGGGGACAGAATCATTTTAAGGGGGGAAAGATGTGACAAACGAGAGTTTTGCAAAGTTGTTTTGAATATTTATTGAAATAAATAAATATTTTGGTTATGAGAATGTGATGGGACGAAATTATTAATCGAACAGCGATTCTGAGGACAGAATCCTTTTAAGGGGGGAAAGATGTGACGAACGAGAATTTTGTAAAGATATTGAATATTTATGGAGATAAATAAATATTTTTAATGATTTAATTATTGAATTAAATAATTAATTCATGAATTTGTGGTAGATTAATTTAATTATATGTGTGACATTAATTAAATTAATATGTAGTGATTTAATAGTTCAAAGTATTTAATTAATTGAGTTTATTTGATTAATTGAATTAATTAAATAAGCATATGTTACTTTAATTAATTTAATAATTAATTAATGAGTTAATGAATTGACATAATTAATAAATAAAAATATTAATTATGTGACAATGTGTTTAATGTGAATTATCTTATTTTATTTAATTAATTTAAAAAAATTAATTAATTAATAAGTGATGTGACAATTAAGTATATAGTAAATTAGTTTATTAAAATAAATGGAAAAATATAAAAGAAGAAGAAGCCAAACAAGGCCCTTGTGGGAGTTATATTACAACGGATATATTATATATTTATATATATATATGTACGTTATCTTCCTAAGTCATTTTATCAGAAGAAATTAGAGAAGTCAGAGAAAGAAAAACGTAGAAAGTTTCAGAGAGAAGAAGAAGAAGAGATTGAGAGAAAGGAATTTGAGAAATCTTAAGTATTGTTTGTGATTGTGTTATCTTCATACCAAAAGGGTAATTCTTCTTTTAAGTTTTCAAAATTAAGATTTCTTAAATACGTACTTTTAAGTTTTCTGTGAAAATTGGGTTTCCCAATTGGGTTATGATATGGCTTTATCTATATGGGTATGTAATTATAACATATTTTCTAACGTATATACATGTTTTAAAGTAATCAATTTTATATAATTTGGCCTTAATTGGTTTTTTCGAAAAGTTACAGAGTTTTCTACGATGTTGTAAAAATTTCTCTGTCAGTACTTATTTTTGGGAAATTAAAGTGTGAGGTTATTATATATATGACCGTATATGTTAGTATTATGTGTTGGATCATGTATCCATGATTTACACTGATCACACCAAATAACTTTGTTAATAAATGGGTTTGATGAAATTACAGAGTATTGAATATGGGTGAATAACCCATATGGGTTAAATTAATGATTGAATCATATGTTTATATGTAAATTGATACATGAATATGATTGTATATGTAAAACAAAGAAAATGGAATTGAAATGAATGGATTCGGTGTAGTAACGAATCCGTAAGGAGATTTTTATGTTTTTCATTAAACTCTTGAAAGTTTTGAAGAACAGTGAAAATTAATATTTTGATTTGTATAATTACATAACTTGGAATGTTAAGAATATGTTATAAGTGATATATAATGTTCCTGTGAAGTTTATACTTCATGGGTAACATTATAAATCAGTGTAATAATGTGAATTGGGAGAAAATGGGAGAAAATCTGTGTTCGTTCGCGAACTTCAGATTCTGAAATTTCTGCAGCCGCGCGGCCGCGCCGGCTGCAAGGCAAAATGGCGCGTGGCCGCGCCTGTCCGAAAATTTTGAAAAAAATTGCTAAGTGTTGGAAAATTTTGAAATGTGTTTTGAGTCTAATGAACATGAACACATGTTGTATAAATATAATAAAATATTGATATGAGTTTAATAATTTATGTTATGTAATTAATTACATGACTTAAACTATTATTTGTAAAGGTTAAATAATGTGTTATAAACATTAAGACATTATTTTAAATTTAATTAACATGATGACATGTTATGTATGTAATGAGTTATTAATACAAGTTAATAACTTAAGATACGTGATTAATTAACAAGTTAATTAATCAACGTAAACCATTATTTGAAAACCTAATAATGAGTTTGAAGAATACTATTGTAAATCAATCATCATATCGAACTTGTGATTAATTGATATTGTGAATGTATTGATAGGTAAGAGTAATTAAAGAAGTGAGTAATAATTGTAGCTTGCGCACGAGGCAAGTTTCCTAAACTCAAATCTTTATATTTGAGCAAGTTTTCTATCCCTAACTTATTATTATTGTTTGGCAAGTTTCCTAAACTAAACTCTTTAAATTAAGCAATTGCTATGCTTAATTACTATTGTTGAGCAAATTCTTACTCTTGAATATCCAAGTTTAGAATTTCACATGAGATGCCATGATTCTTTTAAAAGTATCATTTAAGTGTACAATACTTATTCGATTGTATACCTTGAGAAGTTAATATTCAATATGAATATCATTTATTGAATTATCCAAACCAACTTTATTTGGTACGGATTCTGATGTCAAATTGAGATGAACAACCCTAATGTAGGGGATTAATGAAGATGCTTTAAGCGTTAAGATAATGTGCACAGTATCAGTACGAAGGGCTGATCTCCCTAAGTACGAGAAGTAAAGTCTATAGTCTTGTGACTGTTAAAGGTTTGAAAAGGTTAATATACTTGACAACCTAAGACTCGGTTCAAGGTCTTAATGACCCTCAGAAGTAATTTGACTCTTGACTAATATTCTTGATTCAAAAGTTGAGAAGTAATTTGACTTTTGACTAATATTCTTGATTCAAAAGTTGAGAAGTAATTTGACTCTTGGTTAATATTCTTGATTCAAATGTTGAGCTTTCTGTTATTCAGAATTCTTTCACTCGCATGTTATTATTCTGTCATATTTTTATACTTGCGGGCATCCGTGCTCACTCTTGCATAATAACATTGCAGCTAATAATGAACGAAGTGATGTACCTTCTAGTAGCAAGGGCAAAAGAAAAGCTAACAAGTGATGAAGATTTGTGTTGTCATGAATAATGTTAAAGTTTAAGATTTATGTGTGATGATTTAAGACTTATTTATTTACGTTTCCGCAAAAGAGATTTAAGGTTAAGTATAACCTGGGATTTATGATGTATTTTTATTTTAGATGATGTAAGATGATGATTTATTTATCTAATAAATGAATTTCATTATTTATGGGTAGATAGTTGTATGATATTGGAACAGTGAACACCAAATCCTACAGAAATTAAGATACCGGATTTGGGGGTGTCACAGATATTCAATTTTATTCATAAAATTTGGGTCTTACAACCTCCCCTCCTTATGAAATTTTGTCCTCGAAATTGACGTGCGTACCTGGTATGTCGAAAAGGTGAGGATACCTCGTTTTCATTTCTGATTTTAACTCCCAGGTCATTTCTTCGATTCCAACTGTGACTCTCATGGTGCTTCAACCATAGTATCTCACAATGGTACCTATCAGTTTGTCAGCGCACAAAAACGGAGTCCCCTACGGAGAGTCTGGCTTCGGTGCATCCCACACAAGACGTCACCAGTGAGAGGCTCGGGCCTCTTTTCGCCTTATAGCTCTTGATGCTTCGCCTTGACACGTTTATACGTTAAACACCTCGAGATAAACTCCACGATCTCTCTCTTCATGTTGTTCCACCAGAATGTATGTCGAAGATCACGATACATTTTGGTACTTCTAGGACGGATTGCGAATGATGTGTTGTGTGCCTCCATCATGATTCTATACTTCAAATTAAGATCGTTAGGAACACAAAGTCTGGAGTTGACTCGAAGTATTCCTTCTTCATCGATTCTTTCTTCTGGAATAGCACCTTTTTGCACTTTCTTCTTCATCTTCATCAGCTCCGGGTCTGTAGCTTGAGCAACTTTAACTTTATCAATTAAAGCTAGTTCTACACGTATACTTGACATCATCGCACTCGTTCCCGCATATGATCTTCTACTCAACACGTCAGCTACCATGTTCGTTTTTCCAAGATGTTATTGGATGGTGTGGTCGTAATCTTTCAACAGCTCAAGCCAACGTCGTTGTCGCATGTTGAGTTCCTTTTGAGTGAAGAAATATTTAAGGCTCTTATGATTCGTATAAATCTCCACTTTCTCTCCAAACAGGTAGTGTCTCCAGATCTTCAACGCGAAAATGACTGCGGCCAACTCTAGATCATGAGTAGGATAATTCCTCTCATATTCTTTGAGTTGCCGTGAGGCATAGGCTATAACTTTCCCATGTTGCATGAGAACACATCCTAACCCTTTGCCCGAAGCATCGCTGTAAATGACAAATCCATCCGAACCAGATGGTATTATCAGAACAGGTGCCGAAATGAGTCTTCTCTTGAGTTCATCGAAACTCTTCTCACATTCCTTACTCCATCTTTGTATCTTTCCAAGTCAGCTGAGTTAATGGAGTAGCAATTCGAGAAAATCCTTCCACGAATCTCCGATAATAACCAGCTAAGCCCAGAAAGCTACATACTTCGGTCACTGACTTCGGTTGCTCCCAATGGAGTATCAACAGATAAGTCAAGGTCTAATTTCTCAGGAGTCAAGTTCAAACGTTAAGCACACGTAGGTGAAATAAAAGAATGGGTAGAACCGATATCTAATAAGGTATAGACTTCGCAAGAGTCTATGATTAGCTTACTCGTAATAACCTCATTCGGGTTCCTCGCTTGTTGAGAAGTCACGACAAAAGCTCTCCCCTAAACCACAGACTTTTACATGTTCGGAATAGCCTTTGGAGTCACTATCCCCGCTGGACTTGGTTTTGCTACAGGACACACTCGAGCTATGTGACCTTCCTTTCCACAGTTATAACACACCTTGGATTGCTGTGTGCAGTTGGGATTGATGTGTCCCTCTTGTCCGCATTTAAAGCATACGACCGGTGGTCATTCTCCTCCCCTAGAAACGGTTGTTGATGCTGGTGCTGTTGTCGACGTCTTCACATTATCATTATTGTACCTTTTCTTCTTAAAATCTCCCCCGACTCACTTCTTCTATTATCATGGCCACGATTACCACCGGAGTGGTTACCGCTTCTGTCATAATACTTTTCTCCCCGCTGGTTGTCATTGTTTCTATGACTGCTACCACCGGTACGACCTTGGTTGTTGTCCCTTGGTTGAACATAATCATTATCACGTTCTAACAATTGGGCCCTGTTCACTACATCTGAATATAAACAAAGTTTGTGAGAAATGAGGCACTGACGAATTTTGGGTTTCAAACATCTCAGAAACATCCGCGATATACGTTCCTCATTATCCACCAAATGAGATGCGAACCGGGATAACTCCGCGAACTTAGCCTCGTACTGGGACACAGTCATGTTGTTCTGTTCCAGTTTGATAAACTCTACCTCCTTCATATGACGAATACTTTCTGGAAATTACTTGTCATTGAACAGTTTCTGGAACTCCTCCCAAGACATCTTGAGTGTGGCAGGCTGGGTACGATTCACAGATTCCCACCAATAATCTGCCTCTTCGCGGAACATAAACGTGGCGAATGGAACCTTCTGTTCCTCCGTGCATCCTAAGACATCAAATATCTTTGTAATTTACTTAACCCACGTCTCTGCCTTGATTGGATCTGGCTTTTCCTGAAACTCTGGTGGTCCCAACTCTTTGAACTGCTTGGCAGTGACAAGTCGGGAGTTGCTATTATTTCCACCCGTATTTTGCGCACGAGTCTCCCTCGTCTGATTTTGCATGAACTGCAAAAAGCTTCTAAACATCCCATCATTCATCGTCTGATCGGTGGTATTGTTTACAAGAGGAATATAGCCTTTTTGTTGCACGTTCTCCTGGTTGGTGATTAAAGGGGTCTCAACGGTCTCATTCACTCCATTGTTTAGATTTTCAGCTGCCATTCTTAAATACTGCCACAAAACAAGGGTTAATCAAACAAATTAACATATCACATATTAACCCTATGCTCCGACTGACCAATTAAATACCACATAAGCTTAGGTAGGATATACTAGCGAAGGATTTACTCATCTCTCCCCTCCTAGTTCTATTCCCCGATCTCCGCCAGAGATCGTATCCCTAAGCTCTGATACTAACTGTGACGCCCCCAAAATAGGTTCAATACCAACCCATTCTGAGTCGCCAAATACATGGTACAGAATTTCAAATATAAATCTTTTATAACAAAAGGTCATGAGAAATACGACCATACAACTGTGAGTTTCAATACAAATCGTATATAATACGAAATATAAACACTTAAATTCAGTCCTCAATAATTACAATTATTATCACACTATTTTACAAAAATAGTGAGGACTACTACTGCTCTACTCTGACCATCACCATGTTCCCCTACTAGTTCCCGCAACATTCTCATTCCCTGAAAAGGATAATAGATGAAAAGGGTGAGCTCAACTAGCCCAGTAAAGAATATTATGACTAAGATAATGAAAAATAAATTATCGTTAGCCTTCAATAAATAGGATAAAATATTATGGGCAACAAGTTTTAGATCAATATTCGCAGCGAAAATAACAATTCATTAGAAGAGTTAAGTAGAGAATGAAGTCTACTATCTTCTATGATTTAAAAGTCCATCATCAATATTTTATCCCTGTAACATCAATCAATATACATCTTGAATCAAATATTCATCTTTGCACTATGGGCCAAAGATATTCATTTGTATCACCAGTTGGTCATGTTCATCTCAACACCTGTCCATCTTTGCACTACGGGCCAAAGATATTCATCAGGTAATCATTCGTCTTTGCTCTACAGGCCAAAGATATTCAGTTATATCACCATTTAGGACTGAGAATGATGAAAAATAATATAAATAACGAATCCAGTGAGATAAAGGACAAAGATTAGGGATTTGTAATTTAGTTTATTCAAGTTCAAGAATACTCCATAATAATCAATTGTAGAGCAAAATTCAAGAATGAAGTTCAAAATATGGATACAATCAAAGATAGTAACCATAACAGACAACTTGGATAATTAAAAGAAAATTTAATTTTTCTGTGAATAGTGCCGTATACGTGAATAGTGCCGTATAAGTGAATACTAACCCCGACATGAAAAGGTAAAAATTTTATAATAAAATTTATACCAACATTCCAATGAAATGATACTAGATGAAACGCAAAATTTGAAGAATTTCTGATCATTTCAGGAATTATAGAAGCAATACTTACCGTAGTAAGTTTTAATTTGGGTATATGAAATGAAATATTATCGCTTTCATAATATAGAATATGAAAGAAAATAATATTCTTTATGAATATTGAAAGAAAGTAACGTCATTTACGAGAAAAATAATATCTCTTACCTTAAAAGGAGAGTATTTTTGACTGGTATGGCGGGGATATTCTTGAAGAAAACTTATACTATTTTCTACACTCAAAGCTTTCTTAAACTCAAAAGAAATACGCTCAATATTATAGAAGAAGAATTCTCTGATTCTGGTGTGATTTTCATTTCTAAACTAAGCATCCTATTTATAGGATAATGACAGGATACTATTTAGGAAATAATCACGGACGCACAGTAGGGGAAGTTCACGGGCGAATTCATAGACGAATTCTGAAGAAAAAAAAATTGATTTCACTATACTGCACTATGCAGTACTATGCAAACACTATGCAGTACTATGCAAATAATAAAATATAATATATTTCATTTTATATATATATATATATATATATATATATATATTCACACACACCCACACACACACGTAAACACACACACACATTTAATAAATATATATACATATATATATATAATACTTATATATATATATATATATAAGTAATAAAACAAAACTGAGATAACTTTTTACCAACGATTTTGAAAAATGGGTAAGTGGGGTTCCATATAATAAGCCAAATTTACAACAAATACTTCATAAAAAAAACCCTCTATTTATCTCAATTCCCTTGGCTTCACCAAACACATTTTTAATAACATTTATTCATCATTAATATTATAATTCACAATATTAACAACCAGATCATTCCCAGGAAAGAGGGGGCTTTCTGATAAGGACTTCTCCTTATTGGCGCGCAATTAGATGACCTAACCCCTTTTCTCGACAGAACTTTCTAGACATTGTCAATAATACAAATAATAATATGAATAACTTTGTCGTCTCAATTATTGATTTAATAATATAAAATATTGTGCAGATGATAATGTGACAATAATTGAATCAATAATATGAGATACTATGCATCAACTACTGTGGTAATAATTGAATAAAACTGAGTGGCTTCTTACATAAGCATCAATAATCAAAGATACTATACAATACCGTGTGCTACTGTGCAACCACGCGTATTACTGTACTTTTATCACCGGGTATTTCAACAGTTTTAACGATAAAAGTTTTGTCGTTATATATAAAAAACTTATTCTTGTTGTTTTCTTCATCCGATAATTTTTCGTTATGGGGCCCACATATGATTGCTCCGTCGTACGAATATTCCCCGACAAAAGAATATTCCTCGACCAAACGAATATTTCCCGGCACAATGAATATTTTATGGCCACTTGCTTACTTTGTAAAACTTGCACAAATCACCTCATAACTTACCACATTCATCAAATCAACACCTTACTATTTCAAAATAACATATAGAGGAAATTCATTTTTATTCATAAAAGTTGGGGTCTTACAGATCTGACCAGGGAGTTGGAGCAGGCTCATTTCTTTATCAGGCACCTTGACCAAGATCCATCAGAGGCATCTTCTTTTGACCCATCCAGCTCAGGAGCAGGTCCCTCTTCAGGTCCATTTGGCTGCAGCTATACAGGGTCAGATCCTCCCTTATATCACCCAGATATGTCTGATCCTAGCAGCTTTGTGCAGACAGAGGAGATGGAGCAGGTTGATCGATTCGACACTAATGTCTACGACTTCCTCTGATAGCTATTGGAGCTATACTTTTTGGTCAGCCACTGTTTTGGCTATTCGGCATTTGTGCCATCATTTTGATAGACCACTGTAGTAGTTGGGTGGTGGTGCCCCATTTTCCCTATATTCTTCCTTTCACTTTGTATCATAATACAAGGATGTTGTATGCAGTAGATAGCTTTTTGTAGATATTCCTGCTATATCTTATCTTCTGCATCATGTTTATATTACTGTCATCATGCATGTATTATGTCATGTGTAAACATTCAGACAGCTGTGTTTTGACTTGACCTTTGGACGGTCTTGTGGTACGGTGCTACAGATGACGTCGTCTGCAGTCAGCCGTATTGAGCATTTACCATCATCTACGGTAGCAGCATCACTGAGGTCTGGTATGATAGTCTGCCTTTTCCTGCTAAGGGGACTGTGGACCAAATATTGGGGCATTCATTGGCCCTTGCAGATTTTTGGGTTCTGGTCGGATTTGTTGAGGGCCTTCTACCCTGCTGGATTACCGACAGGCAGGTGTTCTACTTCGGGCGGCGTGAGCTGACGTCTACTCTGGAGGAGTACTAGAGATTTACTGGCTTGGATTTAGAGTTGTCGTGCACTCAGACGGTGATTAGTGATATGAGGAGGCCTTTTATCAAGCTGTCCGGTCTTCGTCAGAGTGTAGTCATGGATGAGATCGTTTTGGGGCACGTAATCTCTATGGACTTCTTGATTAAGCGCTTTGGAGAGCTTGATAGTTATGGTCGCCACGTCGGAGATTTCGTTTGTTTAGCAGAGGAATGGCATGTGGCCAGAATAGACATCCTGCTGATGTGTGTTGTGGCATATGTCTACATGCCGTTGAGATTGGATCATCTAGATGTGGGATTGGTAGTAGTGGTTAGAGCCCTTAGAAAGGGTAGCACCATCATCCCAATGATATTGGCTGAGATATTTAGATCCGCCACGTATTGTAGTACCCATCCAGAGGGGTTTTTTAGGGGCAGCTTGGTCTTGCTGTATATATGGCTGATGTCCCATATACGATCGATTGGATCCTTCAGGCCTAGGGGTTTTTGCTTTACTCACGAGACATCCAGAGCCTTCTCTTTTCAGCCTGCGGAGTGCATTGATGCAGAGTCTTGGTCGGCATTTTTGTCGAATATTGAGCATCCGTTTGTGATCTTGCCATGCTCAGGGCTAGCATCCCCATATATCTTTATCACTCATACATTTGGCCTGGATTATTTTCCCCTAGAGGGTTTGAGAGGAGTGACTACCTATCATCCTTTGGCAGTCATGTGTCAGTTTGATCAGCTGCAGAGTTTGCACCATTTCAAGGAGTCTGCTGATCATATGATGTCGGCTTCTTCCATGTCATCCGCCGACTTGGTTAGAGTATATGAGTGTTGGACTCATCGGGAGAGGGCTGATTTCTCCAGTAATCATTCGGGCTGTTCTTCGGAGTATTCTGCATGGTTGGAGGCAGAGATGGGGACAGATTCGGCTTTAGCAGACTCACTATTCAGGATGACCTTTGAGTGAGACTCGTCTAGAGCACAGATGTTGGATACCTTGTCCGGCAGAGATTTAGCTTTTACTGAGAGGGATGGTCTCAGGGCCGCTTTGGATGCTGGATTGATTGAGCGGGACGAGCTCCGCTCTGCTCTGGATACTGCAGTTGTAGAGCGAGATGAGATTCGCTCTGCTAGGGATGCATCTTATATTGAGATCGAGGAGACTTTGATTACTCGAGACACAGCTTTTATGGAGAGTAATGAGGCTATAGCTTCCCGTGATTTCCACATTACTGATAGTATTGCTCTTCGATCTCACACTCATAGTTTGATCACCGGGATAAGTGCTTATATTAATGACCACAGTGCCACCTTACAGATGACTGTGGATGTTCTGGGCCGTATAGAGGCTGAGTGGACAACACTTACGCCTGCTCCACCATCTTCAGAGAGAGATGCCATGCTAGCATTGCTGACCCACTTATCCTTGGGTCCATAGACTAGCTTTATTTTTCCTGCACAGACTAGATCAGCCATTTTTGTCATGTACAAGGCATTATGTATATAAAGTAGCTTTTCTATATCAGAGAAATATATTTTTGATGCACTTCCCTGACTGGAGATGAATTGTCATTGCTGAGTGATTACCACTTCTTTCATGACTCGCAGTTGCTGATGTATCTTGATCTCCTCCTTGATGGACTGACAGTTGAGATGTCAGGGAGTATCTCAGATTGGCCTGTTGACCAGGGTAGTTTGATAAAATTTAGCTTCTATTTGTCTTTGGTGTCTTGGAACTGGTCTTGTATTATATTTTTATTTTTCTTGAAGGTCAAACCGTGCCATAGGGGGATGCCTACGTACTCCCGATTTGATGGAGATCAGGTTATTCGTAGTTCTGGCTATTGTCGGGATGTAGGTTTAAAAAGTATTTATCTTGGATTTTGAATTTGGTTTGATGATTTTTTTTTGAGCTTTTATTTGGTTTGACTGCACCAAAAATGGCTTCCTACGTACTCCCGGGTTTAGGGAGATCAGGTCATTCGTAGTTCCGGCTTTCTATTAAAAAATTGAACCTGATTTGATTTGTAGGACCTGAATGCGAGTATGCATGTGCTTCAGACGTAATACCTTCGAGTTGTACAGACGGCCATTTTTTATCTATATATTTGATTTGGATTACTATTTGATTGTTAGGATAATTTTGTATGATATTTGATTGTTATTTGATGGGTTTTTTTAGTTTATAACAGGTTATATGTATATATTTGTAAATGAACAGGGAAAATTTGAAATTTTTAAAAAAAAATCAAAAAAAATATAGGCATTGCCTACGGGGGCACTGACGACGGGGTTGCCGTCGCCAATGACATTTAGCGACAGACATGGTGACAGACATTCAATTTTCTAGAAAAAATTTAAAGAGGTCATTCCCGACGGCACAAAGTCATTGTCGACGGCCAAGCCGTCGCCAATGAGTGCGGCTTAAAAAAAATTGGGGTTCTATTACCAACGGCTTCCCCGTCATTCGGTCGGTCATGAACGAGTAGATTCCATCGCCAGTGAGCCCCGTCGCCAATGAGAATGTTTTCGAAGGCTAACGACGGGGACCAGGGGCGACGACCTGAGAGGCGACAGGAATTGCGACGGTCAATGCCGTCGCTAATGACCTCAATATCGACGGCAGCGTAGTCATTAGCGACGGCAGTGCCCGTCGGCAATTACTTCAGTGGACACTTTAGGTTTTAGGGTTGGTGCCCCAATTGGTAGATATTGAATATCGCTCACCTCGAAAGCTTAAAAACTTGCAAGTTCAATCCCCGCATCCAGTCTAATCATTGGCATGTCCCCATGTATGTAAGTAGGGTATTCTGGCTCGGCATTGACCGTGATGAGGCTGCCGTTAATGATGTACTTGAGTTGTTGATGGAGGGTGGATGGCACTGCTCCTGCCATGTGGATCCATGGTCTGCCCAACAGCAAATTATATCCAATGGCAATATTGAGCACTTGGAAGGATATGTAGAAGGTGTGTGGACCAATTTCTAGAGGAAGCTCGATTTCCCCCATAGCCTGGCGGCGAGATCCATCGAAAGCCCGAATGACCATATGACTGGTTTTGATCTGGTTAGGATTAATCTTCATTCTTTCCAACGTGTCGTATGGACAAATGTTGAGGGAAGATCCTCCGTTAATAAGTACTCCTCCGATCACGTATGTAACGCCCCCAAATTCCAGGACCGCCACTTGGTCTCTCGAATTCGGTTCATCACGTGCTCATGGTAATACATCACAATAATAATAATTAAATATCATACGATCACAGCGGAAAATCTATTCTAGAATAATTTACAATGATTTATTATAATTATTCCCCCAAGTCTCGCAACCTACAGTACTTAATAGATTACATAATAATATCAGTTAATGACTTATTACATAATCTAGCTTAAGCTTAAACATAATCAAATCCAGTCTTACTACATCATCTTCATACAATATTAATATATTTAAAACATAACAGACATAAGCTAGTTGGTAGCTTTGCCCTTGCCCTTATCAACGCCCGAAGGTTCACCATGCTCTGCCTTAACTGAAATGTTTTAGGGAAAGCAAGAATGAGCACAAATTGCCCAGCAAGTAATATACAATAAGGGTGAGTAATAAGATTCTCAATTCTCGAAAGGGTATAACAAGATTTGATAGTTCAAGAATAACAAGAACATCAACAGTTTTCAATATCAGTCGCTAAGGACAGGATAATATCAATATGATTCAATAATAAGTCAATTCAAGATTTCAAATAATTGAATACTGAGTAGTCACTACGGACTATGAACTTCTACTAGAATTGACAGTAATAAACTGAAAATCCAACAAAAACAGGTACAACAGGTGATCAGCCTAAAGTACCCTTGTTATGCATAACAATCAACCATACTCAAGTGTGCACGTCGGTTCTCCGACAATTATATATTCCCTTCAAAGAAGGTTGTTCTTCTCAGTCAAATACAAGATCCCGCACCAATCAATTAGTTTGGGTTGCTTTTCAATAACATAAGTCCAGCCGAATCAAATGGCATAGACACTTTCACAATATCCAAGAACAATACTAAGTTCAACATGAATAATAGCTTTAATGAAATAAGAGTTCAAGTATGCTAATTTGATTCAACCGAGTAAATAGGAAACTAGTTCGCAATACACAAGATAGGATACTTGCATAGTAAAAGAGTATAAGTTAGGAAACTTTCACAATCATAGATTTCCTTGCATAAAGTAAATGCGTCGGTTAGGATACTTGCACTTTAAAAGAGTGTAAGTAAGAGAACTTGCCTTTAGCGTAGTTTATCCACGAAAAGCAATCAACACTTTCGAATTCCTATCGTAATACAGTTACGTATATATATGATATTCATTAGTCACATAATTTAACTTCACATTTTCTCTTTGAATATACGATCAACACATAAGCTAAGTTTTACCTAGCTACACAGTTATATAGAATATAATTTCTATCCTTAACGTTCCTTCTTTAGAGTTTAAACGCATTCTCATATTATATAAGATCTCAACAATTAGCAAACATGCTTGCATATCATTAATATCACATAAGACCACAATCAATACTAAATATATTTCATTTTAGCAAGTTACGGCATCTCCTTAAGTTAACCGTCAAAATCGGGTTCAAGTAACATCATATAATATCGCGTAGCATGTATTCATATTTAAAGGATACTTTCATGCTTGTATAACTTTTCCAAATCCAATCGTACATGGTATAGGTTCTTAAGTTAATACTTAAAGCCATTCAAGGACACGAACTCATATGGTCTAACATGATTGCTTTTAAACACATAAGATATTCATATAACTTATATTAGTCATGCTCATGAGTACTCGTATTGCATATATGTAGCTAGCATTGTTATTATCTTGAAAACATGCTTTGTTTATGCTAAACTTTAATCACGGCAACCAATCATGGTATATATATATGCATGACACATGAATGAGTCTAAGAGTACTATCACATGTGTCCATAAATATCAGAATTTAAATCTCCACGTATCGTGTTAATGCTCATGTGCAAGGCTTGTATTTCTATTGGTGAATCTTACTAATAGAGCCTAACATGTTCATGCTTCCTTACGAACTATATAAACACAAGTTAAGGCTTCATTCATATATTTCAAAGTTATCTAAACATGCTCATAACATCAAAATGACTATATAGCATTTACATGATCATATCCACCTTCAAACTTACATTTTTGTTAGGAATGAGCACTAGTTAGGTTCACATGTTCATATTTTATTACGGAACCAATATAGATAAGCTAACATGCACTTCATGTGTCTCTAGGTGGTACTAACGTGCTTGCAAGGTCAGTATGTAAACATGCTTTATATATGTTAACGTCGTTTATGAAACTTTAAATTCGTTTCCAAACTATGTGTCGTTTGGTTAACCATGCATGCTAATATACTAAAACATGCTTACATTGTCTCATTAGGTTTATATATATGTATTAATCATGCTCCCATGCTTGTTTAAACAAAAATCAAACAATTGGCACATAACAGTTTTGTTGCAGAATGCAGAAAACTGAACACAGAGGCTGGCGCTGCGGCGCGGCAACAGTAGCTTAATACTGGCGCTGCGGCGCGAGTGGCGCTGCGTGCGGCGCTGCGGCGTCGAGGTAGTTTTCTGCGGTTCAGACTGCAGCGAAAACCGACCCAAAACCTCCCATTTCATCGATTTCAACATACCCAGACTTGTTTAACTTACTAACACATACATGTATACTTATATAACAGTCAATAGCAATTATCAATTCCCAATTTCATGAACTCTAACTAATTTACGTATTTCATGTATTTACAGAAATTGAAGAGGAACAATGGAAATGAAAGACTATTCAGTGGTTCCATCATGTGTGTATGTTCATATAACAACAATATAAGGGTTCTACAAACCAATCATGAACCAATTTGGCATAATCAAGAATTTCAACAAAACTCAGAGAACAACAATGGAGTTCTTTTGACAGAAAATGAAAATGAAGACACGAAGAGGATTTATACCTCTGTTATGGAGTAAGCTTGCTGATGCTACTACAGAAATTCCTTCTGAACTAAATAGACAATCACAGTATACTCTCTTCTCTTAGAAATATTTCAGCAATGAAATGAAGGTGCAGGGAGTTCCTTTATATAGAAGAATGAATACACAGTCCAAGCTTCTAACTCCCAAATCAAACTAACGGATTGTCAAATTGCATGAAGGTTATAGAATGGTAGGTATTTAGTTGTTAGAATCCATCATTAAAACCACTCCCTTGCTCATCATTGCTACAAGGCTATGGAAATTTACTGAGTTTAAGGAGAAGCAATAGGCTTAGGCCATAATGGCTGTGCACGTGAATGAGGAAAAAGGAGAGTGACTATTATATTGGGACAAGCCAAGCAAATCTCAGCATTCTTACAAATGGACTATATGCTACACTTATGTTATATATTATATGTACTCTTAGGTTATAATTACAATGTTCTCCCCATAATGTAATAAATGCAATTGAATACATATAATCTATGTACATTTTATCTTACCGATATAATACAATCGGATACTACCACATTACATTATATCATATATTATTAAATTGTATTACTCAACAATTATTTATAATAGATCCATGATACATTATTTTAATGTATATCCACACATCATTTGTCACCTACACATATCATAACATATAGTTACTATACATTTAATTCGCATGCTTGCACATATAATTTCTCATCTTATAAATTGAATATTAATTAATAATATATACATATCCTACATCAATCAATATAATTGTTAACCTCCATAACAATTTAATTAACCTTTATATGATTAACTATCACTTTGATATAAATCTTATTATATTTATAAACACGTTGCTCATTATTATTATGTTTCTTGCAATAATAATCACATATTATTAATCAACCATAGTTAATATCCCACAACAATCAATTAATATTCTCTAATAACAATTAACAATTAATTAATTGTTCACTTAAAAATTCTTCGTTAATTAATATAATTATTAATATTTCCCATCACTGTGCCACACTAGGCTCTCAACGAGTTTATCGTAAACTCCACATTTTTCTCAATTGTCATAGATATTCAATTTAATATAATTGAATTAATCATTCTCATAACACAAAATCATTTATATTCAAATAAATTCTCATTTCCATTAATATATTTATTTAATAATATATGGAAATTCTCGGGTATTACAACGTATCCGGAGGACACTACAGCTATATGCAGAGACTTGTGGAGGCCCCTTCCCTCAGCCAAGATATCATCGTCTGTGAAGGATATCACATTGTTGTTGAAAATGTGTTCTATCACGTGACGGAATTTCTCTATGTCTACCGTGTGTAGCAGATGGACTTCCTCTAGTACCTTCACTAGAATGTTGCGATGGTCTTCTGATGATAAGACCAGATCGAGGACAGACACTTGCTTGGCTGCGTCTTTCAAGCTTTGCACTACCTTGATTTCATTGTGTCCCATTTTGTTGAGGAACTCTGTGATCTTTTCTTCAGCCACCTTTTCTTTTGCTTTGGTAACTGGTTTAATTACCCGTTGAGGCAGGTATAATGGATTATCCTTTAATAGGATGGCAATGTTGTTTGAAGTAGAGCTTTCAATATCCCCGTAGTTCCATAGGACCTTCTTCAGACTGATGATTGGATATTGAGGTCTGAAGGGCAATATTAGAGGCTGAGGTGCAGCAACCTTCACAGGATTTTGGACTTCTTGGACCCCTTTCCCTGTCAGTACCAGGGGTGTGAGGATTGATTCCTTTTAGCAAGATACGACAGCCACTATGTCCTGGTACCATGCATTGGGGATCCAGAGGTTATCTTTATCTGCCAAGTCGAGGATTTGATCTCCTCTGATTAGGTCACGTTTCTCAATCAGATATTGAATTAGGTTACGAAGTGCCTAACATTCTTCCGTATCATAGCCGGGAGAGTTGGAATGGTACTGACATATTTGGTCAGGTTTGAATTTTTTGGATTGAGGGTTTAATAGGGGTAATAGATCTGCAACCATCCCCTCGTTGATCATCATTTGAAGGATTTCTTCCATTGACTGGTTAAGATTGGTGAAATTCCTTTGAAACAGGAATTTTCTACCTTCTTGGGTATACTCATTTTTTACCATTGGTTATTCGTGCAACTGGCAGTGATCCCTACTGGGAATGGAATTGATTTCCGTCGGAGGAGAATGACTGCCAATAGATTGATGAATTTGCTTTAGAACCTTCCTGGTGAGTTGATGCTGGTAAACGACCAGTTCAGCCAACTGCTCAATATGTTCCTTAAGAGACTTAACTTCTTGCTCCATCAGGAATCGCTTCTCAAAAGTTTCCCAATTCTCTGGGCTACTAAGATTGGATTGTCTTGGTTTCCCAACATAGCAGAGGTACTTAGATCCTTCTCCTTTGAGGCACTGATCATGTTGACATTTTCCAATTTGTGTTGTGGGAGAGGATTGTCTTGGACATGGGGTTGGTTAGGCTTTGTTACCACAATTTCCCCCCTGTCAATCAAGTCTTGAATTTTGTGCTTGAGAGACCAACAGTCCTGAGTATCATGGCCTGGAGATCCAGAATGATAAGCACATTTCTTGTTAGGATCAAAGTTCCTTCCGTTAGTGTTGATTGGTGGAAGGAGTTGAATAATCTTCTTTTGAGCTGTCAGAAGTTTGAACACATTCTCGAGGGAATCCCCTAGTGGGGTGAAATTTTTTCGACGCCTGACTTCCATATTTTTATAGAATTGAGGGTTTGCAGGCTGTGCTGAAGCTTGGAAAGGGGTATAGTTCCTCTTTTGAATGGGCATGTGGTTTGACTCGCCCCTTGAATTTTGTCCTTGTAAAACCAAGGAGACTTCTTCATCTTTCTTTTTATGGACCCTCCGGGGATTACTCCCATAATTTTCGGATTGGATATGTTCGGTGACAACTTCAAGGGCGGTTAGATCTTTTATCTACCCGGATTTTAGCCCCATTTCTGCCATCTCGCCATGCTTGATCATTTCAGAGAATGGCTTTCCTATTCCTGCTAGGACCCTCTCATAATAAGGCGCTTCTTGGATATCAACGAAGGTCATGACTATTTCAGATTTGGTCATGGCAGGGGTAACTTGTGTTGCGACTCATCTCCATCACTGGGCATATTCTCTGAATGATTCAGTGTTCTTTTTCTTGATTTTGGTTATTTGATATCTGTCTGGAGCCAGCTGTGATTGGAAACTGTACTGGCTGAGGAAGGCATGGGCCAGCTCTTCCCAACTATGAATTTTGGAGTTGTTCAAGCGGGCATACCAAGCTTTGGCTTCTCCGGTTAGACTCTCTGGAATAGTTGCATTCAAAGTTTCTAGTCCTCAACATAGGATCCGAGTTCTCCGATGAAGACTTTCAAGTGTGTGTAAGGATCCCCCGCTCCGTCATATTTCTCGAACTCAGGGACTTGAAATTTTTCGGGATACCGAGCCCTTGGGAATATGCAGAGGTCAGAGTAAGTAACACTGCCAAACGCCCCAATCCCTTTGATAGACCAGAGGGTTTCTTCCATCTGTTGCATTTTCTTGAGAATGTCACCAGCTTTAGGCTCTTTGACGAGGGGGTTGATTTCAAAAGTTTTGTTGGTGGTGTCCTGGTTTTGTGGTCCAGGAATCTGAGTGTCTCCCTTTTCTACACCTTGACTGCCAGCACCACTACTAGATGTTCCTGGTTCTGGATGAGCTTTAGATTGTTTCTCTTTAAAGGCCTTACTTTGTTCTCGCAGAAAATCGACTAGCTCGGCTATCTGATTTTTCAGTCCTTCGAATTCTTCCCTGGAGACAGGGGTGGGTTTTGGTGGAGCACTTGAAGCCATGTCCGTAGAGGGACTGAGTGCTTTCTTGAATTTAGATCTGGTGACAGGACCAATTTTTACACCTACAACACAACAAAGGCGTGTTAATTTCCTGAGGTAGGTAAGGGTTGGATGCATGATGTGTTTTTTAGTGCTTATCCTGCAAAACCGAGGTTAGTTATTTTAATGGCAGGATGACATGTATTTGACAGGGAAAGTAAATCTTTCATTATTGATATTTACATTGTCCTCCTCAAAAATTGGAGACTTGACATGGAATTGAAAGAGGAAGGTATGAAGAAGCTTCCCTTCGAATTTGGTTAATCAGAGGCCAACCTATCTTAGGTTGCTCTCGTGGCTTTTGTTTTGGCATGAAGGCTCCCAGATCATCGCAATCTACTAGAAGGGAAGTTAATTCGATCGTTCAACTAGAGCGAATCTGAGTGGTGTATTTTCATGAGGCACCCCCAGAGACTTAATCGTCCCCAGAGTCATTACTTAACATCGACTGGGTTATCCTCCTTGTGAGAGGGACACACAACATACATTCTTATACATCGTGCCTTACTATTTATACATGTAATGACAGTTAGGTGCGAAGAACTAATAAGGGTGCGAAGAACTAAAGCAGGAAAGCATTCATTCACATTCATTTAATGTAAAGATGCAGCATTTACTCATCCATTGACTGTGGACACGCAGGATTTCACGCATTCAATAGTTTTGAAAGGGAAATGTTTGAAAAGATTAGAAAGCGGCATAAGCCCTATACTGTTCCCAGCAGAGTTGCCACCTGTCGACGTTGGAAAATTTAAGAACCCCGCGGGTCGGTTCATAACCCAGTTTTTCTCAAATTGATCTTCCTAAGTTCTCTCTACCCCCACTCTTTTTATTTAGGAAAAAGGTTTTGAAGGATTTTTTAGGAAAAAGGCCAACATGTTTTTTATGTCGACGATTTGAACGTTTAGAGTCGCCAGTTGGTAGATTGGAAAATGGTTGTACCAACTCAACCGAATTTAATTTGAAAAGAGGCCCAATTGCTGGACACTGTCGAAACTTGATCTTTGAAATCGGAGTTTTGAGTTCGGGGGCTTGGTTAAGTGTGGGGAAGGTGTTAGGCACCCCACGACTCCCGTGTAAACACGGTACAACATCTTTTCAATATTTTCCTTAAAACTGTGAATGCGTGAGTGAATGATGTTTGAAAATTGGGCCTTTTGATTTTATTAATTGAAAGCTTTAACAGACTTTGTTGAGCCTATATACGAAGGGTTTGATTTGATTTGCAAAAGCATTTAATTTGATTTACAAAAGCTTTTCTTTTGATTGAAAATGATGTTTTGAAAGCTGGTTGATCAAACCCTTACGCTGCCATAGGAATTGAAGCATATCGATACTTTCAATTTTTTTATCTTTATAGCCTTAAGGCTGCATGTGAATGGTGATTTACCGGGTTGCGAAGCATCCTCGACCACAGGAATAGACAAGTGTCTATCTCCTCATGGGTATGAAAACCATCGGAGGGACGCTGACAAGACAATTGACATTTCACTATGATGAGACCTTAAATTCGAATAACCGTTTTAAGGTCTGTGTATGTACATTTTACAAAAAAACTAGGCAGGGTACATCTGTAAACTGGAGTTTGTCCATCGTGGGAATCAGATCCTGATCGATTTGATCGTGAATCCCACGATTCCTAGGCTCACATATGAGTAGCCCATAAACCTGCACAGTTCAAATTTGCACAGAAATGGATATATATACATCATCACGTCGCAATGGAACCAAGGATTCATCAATAAATTCTGGCTGCGAGTGGATAAAGCGTTTCGTTCCCACTAGATAGTGATCTAAGGGACGCGAGTTTGCTTTCAAAGCTGAAACTATAAAAAAATAACTAGATTTAAAGGAATCTCAGCCATTATAGCTTCCAAGTTCTATCGGGACCTGTTTGAACCGTTGAAAGCTAGAATTGGCAAGATTTGGATAAATCTAGTCCGCCCGCAAATATGTTAGTGCAGATTCATATATAAATGAATGTTAAATGCAGCAGTTGAATAAATTTGAGTAAAGCAATATATATAATTATATATATATACAACAGCTGTAAATGGGCGATGAGTTTTCACTCGCAAGCCCGGACTGGAATTGAAATATATATATTTATACAAAAGAACTGTAAATAGCCACGAAATAATTCAGGCTGTGACAGAAATGAAATATATATATATATAGAAAAACAGTAATAAGGGCGAAGGGTTTTCACGCCGGTGCCCGTACTGGAATTGAAATTGACAGAAAAGTAGTCAACTAGTGACTGGGGAGAGCACTCAGTATGGCGAAGTGTGCACAAGCAGTAAAATGGCTACGAAATAATCCAGGCCAGACTGAAAATATATAAATATATATATATATATATATATATATATATATATATATTGACATAAATGTAGTTAACCAGGACTGATATGAGTATCATTGATGGTGAAATTCGCTTATATATGCGTAAATATATATAAAAACAGTAAATTACCACGGATTTGACATCCGGGCTTGACAGAATTGAAATGTTAGTCCATTTGCAATTAAATATATACAAAAAAGGGCCAAACCCGGACTGCGAAGTGTGTGCTAGTGCACTGAGGCTGCTGAAGCTGACGGATCGTCAATCCGAGTTGTAGAAATGCAAAAATTTACGTTTATGTACAGAAATGTACCAAATTTTGACGAAAACGGCCACGGAACTAAGTTCCGGGCATATTTAGAAAATGAAACTTCGTGTGTAAGTGGAAAACAGTGCAAAATAGTAGTATTGACTTTCTGATAGTAAAAATACTTACAATGGACTTCAATACGGGATTTTTGCCAAATCGTAAGCTCTATACGTCCAAATCTACCGGTTACTTTCTGATATGTGGTAGTATATTGGTATATCTACGTGTTGGAGTGAAAATATTTGGGTTTGGAAGAGGTGTAAAAGTCAGAAAATTAGACAGGCAGAGCTTCGCTGCGTTTCGAAAACTTAAAAATGAAGGGGGGGTGCACGTTTATTTATAGGCCAGGGAGCCTTAGCTCTACCTTTGGCTACCGTAGGTAGAGGTGCAGCTCCCTAGGCCGCGGTGCCAGGTTCTATCATCTCGAAGTACATGCACTCTAAACAACGCATAGTTGAAGTCGAAACTTTCAAACTTTTAATCGGAGCGTCCGTTTGAGGCGTGCGATACCTTTTCTGAAAGCCCTCGCCGAGAGTGTCGCAATGATATGGGATAAAACATTTTTCGGGTCCAAGAAGACGGGTTCATAACCAGGTCTTTGATTCCCCGCAGTTTGTCCGTTGAGCTGTCTTGCACTATTGGCACTCTAGATCGTTGTTGTGGTTCGTTCTGACTTCGATGGCATTAATTCGGCTTGAGTTTGACCGAATCTATTGAGAGTTGGATAAAATGACCGTTTTACCCCTCCCAGGGTTGCCTGTGGTGTCGGCACGGCCT
The DNA here is from genome assembly GCA_020205555.1 of Panax stipuleanatus. Classification (NCBI taxonomy): domain Eukaryota; kingdom Viridiplantae; phylum Streptophyta; class Magnoliopsida; order Apiales; family Araliaceae; genus Panax; species Panax stipuleanatus. Next base: position 65,900,696 of record CM035121.1, read on the forward strand.
TTGATGGAACTGGCTTCCTAGGATTGTCTCTGGGGCTGAACTGCACTTCCCGGCTTGACGCCGAGGCTTATCTGTACTTCCCGGGCTGAGACCGGGGATGACTTGACACTTCCTAGATTGATGTCAAGGTTGAACTGTACCTCCCGGGTTGATGCCGGGACTGACTTGAAGGCCCGATATTGAGATCGGGGTTTGACTGACGGTCTGATCGGAGATCGGAGCTGGATAGACGGTCCGATTGGAGATCGGAGCTTGATAGATGGTCCGATTGGCTATCGGAGCTGGATAAACTGTCCAGTTGGAGATCAGAGCTGGATTGACGGTCCGATTGGAGATCAGAGCTGGATTGGTGGTTCGATTGGAGATCGAAGCTGGATTGACGGTCCGATTGGAGATCGAGATGGTTGGAATACCGATATTGGGGATCAAATTTAGGTTACCGATATTGGGGATCGGATCTAAGTTTAAGGACCGGCACTGGCGGCCAATTTTGAGTTAAAGGACCGGCATTGGCGGCCAGATTTGAATTGAAGGACCAGTATTGGCTGGATTTGAATTGATTGACGGTTTTGCCCTTCTACAGTGTTAGTGTTGAGGCAAGAAAAATTTCGAGTGTCTACACATGGAATCACAAAGATTGATAATTAGCATATAGGTAGGCTCTGATACCACTGTTGGGTTTGCACGTAACGCGATTACGAAATCAAATTGCGTAAATAAAGCGGAAGCGCGAAAGAGGGAATTTTAAAATTTTAATGCAAACCATCACCATGATCATCCTATATGCTTAGTTATCAATACATAGAAGTAAGAGAAGAAGATGAGATTCATACACTTGTAGATCGTGCTTCCACAGGTACGAGTTCTACTCCAACTTGAATCCACGAGTTTGATTCCTTCCTTTGATCAATGCAAGCCACCCAAGCGTTTGGCCTCTAGAGGTGATCCACCAAGGAAGAAGAAGAACTAAGAAGGTGGGTGTTTGGCTAAACCCTAATTCTATCTTTATAGAATCTTTGTGTTCTCCCAATACTAGGATAAATGTGTAGTGTAACCCTGTTCTATAATAAGACTTTCTTATTTATAGATGGAGGCAACCCTCCTAAACCATTTAGGCATAGGATTTCATATTAATTAATTAAACCTTTTAATTAATTAGGCTTCCCAATCCTATTGAAAATAATTAAACTTCTTTAATTAATTAGCCTCCTAATCTTATTAGGAATATATATGAGAGAGATAAAGTATCTTATTAATTAATTCTCAAACTCCTTTAAGAATTGAATAATAATAATAATAATAATAATAATAATAATAATAATAATAATAATAATAATAATAATAATAGTAATAATAATAATAAGATTCCTCTTATTAATTTATATTTAATATTTTCAAAATATTAAATAATAAATATTAAGCTATTTAATTTATTCTATCACCATAGATTAAATTAAAACATACTTAACTTATTATTATGATTATGCCATTAGCTTCTTTAATAAATATTCTACCTTTTATGGTGTGACCCTTTAGGTTCTCCATATTAAACCGGTTGTGAATAAATCAATTAGAACAATTATAATCTTATTTAAATAAATAAATTAAACTAATAATTCATTTAAATAAATAACATTTATTCTACAATAAGGGTAAGCCCCTTTAGCGATCAACAACTTTCTAGATAATATAAATTTCAACATTAATCATAAAAGAACCTGTGAGTAAATAGTTACCGCACAATTCATTCCTTTCACCATACGATGTCCCAATTAAATATAAGACATGGATTTACTATCAAGTCTTATTTTATTTAATTATATGTATTTTGATTCTAAAATACACAACACCAAATAATGCAAGTTAGAAACTACTTTCTAATTTTATTCTGCATTGGCCAAGGACTACTGGTTGTCATTTATTGAATCACATAGGACATTCTCTTCTTTTACTAGAAGTGATAGATTCTTTATTAATCACTAATTATCTCCATGTATAAATCATTATACCCACTCATACCCTTTGATATACCCGTAGAGTCTTAAGGGGTATGTCAAAGTATAACTCATCATACACAAGGTACTAGATGATCTCAAGTCTAAGTATTGTTTGTACTACTATCACTTAAGAAATTCTTATTGATAGGCAAGTAAAACTCTATTAGGTATTCCTTAGCGAGTCACATTCAGTGTACTTATTCTCCAATAAGCACCTACATACTTGTTTTAGTGTCTCCACACAAATGATTATGAGATCGATCATCCGCATCCAATGAGCAAGCAACGTATGTACCAATCTATCCGGATTCACTAATCCCCTTTTTAGTAATCCAACGATTGGGAACTATTTTAGTTTTAAGCTATCTAAGAATTTAAATCTCATTAGCATGATCATCATCATGATTCTAAAAGCATTGCTTAAAACTATGGGTTTATCATATATTATAAAAACAGCACCATGTAGATAAATTAAATGTCTTTAATCAAATAATACTTTTATTAATAAATGATTAAAATTATTACAAAGTAAATATTTTATCATCAAACATGATTGGCTTGTATGCATATTACTTTCACCATTCACTTTAGGGAATGGAGTAGAACCGGTTGATAATTTTTCAGCAAAAACTCATTATTTTGTTCAGCCACTAGAAGACATTATATCACTTCAGGGAACATAATTTCGTTTATCGCTTCAGGGAATATAATTTCCTTGATCGCTTCAGGGAATATATTGTGAACTTTCGCTCTCAATATTGTTACTGCAGGAGCATATTCGAGGCATGAAATGTAGTAAATATTTTCTCTAACATGCCTTTATCAATAGTTTTTTTCTTTCTCCACATAATTTTAATAGTGAGATTATTTTAAAAAATGTAAAATTGTACTGATCACTCACACTTTTAAAATCTTGCAACTTCAAGTGCAACCAATTATAACGATTTTCTGGGAGAATTACAGTTTTTGATTCTCATATCTTTCTTTTAAATCATTTCATAAGACAAGTGGTTCTTTTACTGTAAAGTACTCAAAGTTTAATTTTTCATGGAGATGGTAACGAATAAAAATAATTGATTTTGCATTATCCTACAGGGATGCATGATTGCCAACTTTAATTGTATCTCTAAAATTCTTTGCCTTTATATGAATCTCAGCATTAAGAGTCCATGACAAGTAATTCTTGCTCGATATATATATCAAGGGCATCAAATTCAAATTCATAATATTTGACATCTATATAAATATATAATTACATAAGAAATTAAATAACTAAGTATAAATTTATAGAAAGCCAATAAAAGTATTTAAATACTCTTATAAGCTTCAGAGTTCTCCATTATCATTATTATCCCACGCGCCTTTTGTTAAACAAAATTTTTATATGTATATCAAATTTAATTTTAATGAAACAATACTTACAGTGAGTTGAGAGAACTTCTCTTCCAAATTGGGTAGAAAATCGTGTTGATAACGTATTATAAAATAGATAAAACAAAATATTTATCAACAAAATATATATTGATAATTCCTTGTATTCAAGTGGTCATCCACAATTCATTTGATATTTCTAAAAATACTGTGTCTCTCACTACATCCTCTCTATACTCTTGAGTCTTGGCTGCCATTTCTCCTTATTCTACTGCTACACTTCTTCTATCGAATGTGTATATATAGGCATGGGAGAGAGAGAGAAAAAAGTAAACATAACATTTTCATCTTCCAATAACTGATCAAGAGGAAACTTTTCGTTTTCCAAACTTTCCACATTCCACATTCCACATTCCACATTCCACATTCCACTCACTTTATTTCTAACACTCTCCAACAAGTCAATAACTATGGGATTTTCATATAATAAACACATCCACCCTTGTGTGTGAGTGGTAGTGTGGTACATCAATTTCCTTGTAGTGCTCCATTTATTATCTAGTTGACATCCAAAATAAAAAGAAAACAAAAGAGAATGACATTGGAAATCTTTTACTCCCTCCCTTTCATACAAAAAGTCCTTTTCCACAGAAAGAGTTTCTTGATATTGATTATGAAATTCATATTTACAATAACATATCCGGGAGCGGTTAAAAACAAAAGCAATTACTCCACTATTGATTATGAAATTCATATTTATAATAACATATTGGGCAGCGGTTAAAAACAAAAGCGTGTTAAAAACAAAAACAAAAACAATTGATTATAAAATTCGTACTCCTTCCATTTCAAAAGTAAAAATACAATTTGACTTTTAAAGTTAAACAACGAATTTTAAAAACGATACGACTCATAAAAGTTTAAAATGAAATAAGTTTAATAATTAATAGTTTTTATTATATATTGTACAAATATAATAATTGTATCAACTAAAATTAAATAAATTCACATCAATTTAAAGTTTAATATGTCATCATTTGACTTCAAATGTCAAATTGTATCTTTAATTTTAATTTTGGGACAGATGCCAGATGGAGTATTTACAATAACATATTCGAGAGCGGTTAAAAACAAAAACAAAAACAAAAATCGTGTGGTAGGTCGATCATAGAATCAACAAAGCAGAATGAAATTCAAACAGAGGATTAACATTCTGAAATAACTGGGTAGAAGAATCTGAAGGTCACTTGTTTGATGGAAATATAGTGCGGAGTTCAAGCTAAAAATGATTATTTCAAAATTCTGTATCTACAGCCGTAAAATGATCCCAAAACATGTATAAAAATCATTCTTCAAATGTTGTGATAAAAACCCCATGAATGAACTAAAACATCTGATATTGTATTGCAGATTCAGTAGCTATGTTTCGCAACTCATTTCCAAGTACTGAAACTGGAATTGAGAGCCAAATTTAACTAAATTTTAATTTTACAAAAGAACAAATTTGTTTTCAATTCCAATTTCCAATACTAACATTTTCTACCAAAAATACCACCTGAAATGGCAACACTACCAACAAAATCCAGCTGACAAAACTTATGTACATTTTATCAAAGAACAAACACAAGAAATACTTCCCCCAACTCTAACACCCACGCAGCTTAAACCGAGGAATAATACATGTACTCTTCATCATATCCATCTTTTATGGCTTTCTCTCGAGTCAAGGACAGATTGCTGGCAGGATAAGGGAGAGAGAGCTGCAAAAGAGAGTTGCCGTAGATTTTAGAACCACCACAACTTTTTGTAAGAACTTCAGAAATTGTAGCACGTTTACTGGGATACTAAATACTCTCTCCAAAGCATGCAGTCCTAACCATTTCTATATTATGTAGGTAGAAAAAGTAGCGGCCATTGCTTTTTGTGTCACCTATTGCACGAAATTCTAATTAAAACAAGACTACAGTAAATCTGAGTAAAAGTTGCTTAGAACCCCATTAATTATGGGAAACGTTAATAATAGGACAAACTCAAATGTTACATCATGGAGCCACTTAAACGGAAATATTCACCTTATAATGAATATTTCCTGATTTTTGACTTGAACAACTGGAGTCATCTTGGATGAGAAGACCAGAGACCTACTTTAGTTCTGCTACAACAAATGAACTAAATGGGTGAACGGCTAGCCAAAGCCTCTCGTTTGGAGGTACAATGCATAAATTTTCAAATTACCTAATGAAAGTTAGTGTATTCCATTTGTGTCCAAATTTGAGGCTGGAAGTGTACGTCGCATTATCTTCCGGTTCTGAGATTTCGGAGCCATTAATTCATATCGATTATGAAGTTCTGCCACATGTGAATCATTCCTTTAAGAATTCTAACCTCATCTGCTGAAACCAAAGTAAAAATCAGTTAATGAATCTACCAAAGTAAATATGAGTTCATGAATCTTTCCTGGCCCAGTCTTAACCTGGTACACTCTCAACTACACAACAATAATATCCGAACAAAACATATGGTCATAATGAATATCCTCAAACAACTTGATCATGAATATGAAATTTCGGGCATTTCAATTTCCAAAAGTGTTGCCCTAAGAATAAAACAAAGTGATTGGGGGTGGGGTGGGGGTCGGGGTCGGGGTCGGCGTGGGGGTGGGGGTGGGCGAGGCGAGAGAGAAAGAGAAGCTGCAAGTACTTTATAGTGGAATAAACATTAGGAGTTGTCAAACCCAACCACCCCCCCACCCACCCACCCACCCACTAACTAAAAAAAGGGAAAAAATAACAATATGAATTAGAAATTGAGCTAAAACTTGTTCAAAAACTCAATTAGGGAGCTCAAACTAACAACTATAACCCTCCAAACCCCAACACCAGACCAAATGATAACAAGTAAATACCTGAATATATGTATCTTTTCAGCACAACAAATACAAACATGCCTAGCATCCTTAACATCATATCTGGCAATTTAATGCATCAAGACCTAAAAAGTGATTGAAAAAAATAATTTTAATTCAACGATCAACAGCAATAATCTCCTCAGATGCAGGTAGCTCAGTACAGCTTTCACAATCACTTGCGCTTGGTTATATGATATTTAATAAAGTGTTATTGCTATATAATAAGGAATCAAGTAAACTGATAGAGCAAAATAGGGAGACAACCTACATACACATAACAAATCATATAGGAAGCTAGATAAACAGACACACAGAGGTAGAAGCAACTAAGACCAAGAGAAGAAATGAAATGGAAGAATCAGCACAATAGATGTTGAAGACAAAATTTTGCCACTCATACGTCTTTATAAATAATATTCCCTCCGTCCCTTAATATAAGTCGTTTTAGAGAAGTGTTTTTGTTCCTTAATATAAGTCATTTGAGGATTTCAAGTAAGCATTAATTGCTTAGTTTCCAATATTACCCCAAGTATTAAATATAACTTTGGTTCTCTCACTATTTTTTGCCCAATAAATAACATTCTCTTTTTCTAATACAAAGATAATATAGACAATTGATATTATATTTAATGCTATACAATTATTTCCTAATACTTGTGCACAACTCTAAAACGACTTGTATTAAGGGACGGAGAGAGTAACAAATAGGGAGTTGAAACCGTTCAAAGTCTCTTTCTTTTCCATTCAAACTGCCTAGGACACTAATTACCTCCCTCTCAAGCATAAGTACATAGCCCCCACCAAATCTTTAAATTATTAAATGCTTGTATATGTATATGTAACATCCTCCACAGAAATGCAGAATAGGGTATAGATTACCATAAAAGTTAAGGTTAACAAAAATGGATGTCACAATAGTGAAGGGGTTGACATGGGAGGAGCCTTTAATCCAGACATCCTAAGTTTCATTCTCAGTGGCATCAGAGCACGCAGGCTAAAATGATAATTTGTGAGTGCATGTATCCAGGGGTCACCTTGTAGCCATAAGTCCAGTTTGGCACATTTTTGGGTGGTTCAATGCCATCAAAGAAAAAATAAAGGGAATCCAAGCAACTGAAAATGGTGCAAGAATATATGGGAACCAATAGAGGATGACTCCAATTATCCTCAACATAACACTTCAATAGGCAGAGAAGGAATGTAGGAAAAATTAAGGTCTAGATATTCTTCAGTTGCCATTATCTTTTCCCTTTCCAGATGAAGTTGATCGCCAACAAGTGGATAACTTAATTGAAAAGATAAAGATGGTCGGAACAGTTTTACAAAGAAAAAACAACTTGGTTATGGCCTCCAAGCATGTAAAATTAACAAGGGTATCTCCATCAGTATATATACATACCAAAGCACCATTATTTTCTGTGTTTCAAACTTTAATTGGTGTTTCATTTGCATATCATTATACAAGTCCTTGATTGCCAATCTGTTCCAAATTTTAAACAAGTGACTAAAAGAAATAAATCCAACTAAATTAACAAATCTTAAACACGTAACATTTAGTTCTCAATTAAGCAATTACATTAGTTCTCAATTATGCAATTGAGCAATTACATTGAAGTTTTGCTCACAAGTAGCAAACAGATTGAACTTCAACTATGCAAATATTGAAATTAGTTTCTCGACAGGGGAATCTTAAAGACCAGACCATATATAAGGTAAAACAATAGGTGCTAGCCTAAATCAAACTAGAAATATGGAGGACAACAAAAGATGAGAAGGCACAGAAAGATTTAAGCTGCAAGGTATTCAAGTACCCACGACTTTAGTTAAGACATGATATCAGATAATATCTGGACTAAGATATATACCTTTTCCAGCTTATTCTTATACAACGGAAAATTCGTATGCTGTAATGGCACTATGGAAGTCTCACTTCATAATTTGGTAGCAGCACTTGCCATCAATTTCTAGTTCGTCAAAAAATGTAACATTATAGTTTGTGTCAACTGCTCTTTCTATGTGTTTTCCAGTGTAATAGTCGATATTAATGACAAAGGTACTGGCTTACAGCAAATAGAACTTTTTAAGGAATATATACTTGTTTTTTGTTTTTCTACCCAGCAGGAGAAGGCTGGACTGGTTTGGGGGGGGGGGGGGGGGGGGGGGGCTTGCAGTCTACATTAGATACTCATTTAGATCAGAGTCAACATTAGAGAACTGAGTATTACGGATTATCTCCCTTTACATTTTCTGAGTATTATGGATTATCTCCCTCTCCATTTCATAATAATAAGGACAGTTGGATGCAATAATAAGATTATAGGCAATCTTGGTTTTTTCATGATACCCGAGCAAAACAATGCAACTCCTAGCGGGAGATTGCAAGTAGACCAATATAAATGCCAAGGATTTCACATGTTCATGCAATATGTTGTTAAAGCCTAAATGTATAATCATTCAGGAATATTTCACCACCTGCAATGCAACCTTTACTCCATTACAGTGGGATCTTAAGGATATATGATGTAACTGATGGACATAGCTGGACACAATAGGCAGTCCGCCCTGGCCTAAAAGCAAACGACTTCTGTGAAAACTGGGCTTCATAAATTGGCTCCAATATCATAAACAACACCTCCTGAACAATCTTATCTTGAAATGGGGCTGGCTGCATAGTAGTCAACATAGCCCTAATTTTCCTCTTCGACAACGATTCATACTCAGTCTTATCCTTTGGAGACTTAATAAAGAACTCTAACCTAGCTCCCCACTTAAACCTATTATCAAGAACAGCATTTCGAAGAGCCAACAAGTCCTCAAGTGCTGATCTTTGCACAGAGCTACGTGGCATATACGCACCCATTTCATGAGCACATACTTTCTGATATGCTAATACCCACAATTCAAATCTTCTAAGATAACTAGCCAAATTAGTTGCAGTTTTTTCTGGGTCTCAAAAATTTTCAATCCACATTCGAGTACAAACCGCGACAACATCCTCTTTCATTAAGGTGGATGGGTCATCAGGGTCCAAAACCCTTCGATTATGAGTCGAAGTGAACATAAACACTCTAATAGGCCAGTTGAATCTAGCAATTACAATTTGCTGATAGCATAAGAAAATTTTCTGGATTTAAGTTTTGGTTAACAGAAATTTGGGTGTTGAAGGGGGAGGGGGGGAAGGGGATTGATTTTGGCAGCCTTCAAAACCACAAAATATATAACTTACCTTACATTTGTGCTGCATGAAATCTTTCTTCACTCTCTTCCTCATCCCTGGTTATCTGGTCATCATTTTTATCATTTGTGCCCAACAACTTTTCTCCCCTTTCACTTGTAGAATAATGATCCAGTTTTGGAATAGCACTCCTTTTGTAGTTCCAAACAAGCATTGAAGTGTAATCCTGAGGCGATATTAAACCTTGTTCATTAAGGCATTGTCGTTGCTCCTTTAGAGTTTTTGGATCATCAAGCCTTATGTATTCAAGCAAGGCCTTCTCATGATCTGGCCTCCAACCAGTCGGAAATGGAGTGTAGTCAGTTTCTGGCACAAGAGACATTCGCGTAAACTGAAGACCGTCAATTGACTCCGCAAGACCCATCCTCAGCAAATTATGGTATTCCGGTGATTGCCCTTTCTTCTCTTTTATTGGACGACTTAGATTCCTGGCACCAATCTTGTACACCTTTGCTCGTGAACGAAGCTTGTACTTTGCCGCATAGAGCTTGGCAAGTGAACCCCTGATGATATAAGAACAGAAGTTAACAATTTTCTTCCTGTTGTCAGCATATCTATACCACTCAACCATTGTAGAGAGAAATTTATTCATTTGTGCATTTGTGTGAGCTTGAGTGGCATGGAACATTCTAAAACAGGGCTGTGGATCTGGATCTCTATCCCCCTTGACATAACTCAACTTCCTAAATTGTTTAATGCACTGTTTCAGGCTAGCCGTAACTGACAATAGTGTCCCCACACCCTTCTCGCTGATGATCTTCCCACCAGTAGCAGTATACCGAAGAGTGGGATATACAACTCTACGGCACAATACGTGGTCAAGAAACATTATACCCTTAGTTATGTGTTCAATAGGTAAGCTCTCATTATCTAGCTTGAGCACATATTTCTGATCACAAAAGTCAATCAACTGCTTCCTCAATGTTGCTGCATCTGCCCTAGGTCCCCTAACTCCAATCAAAATGTAACCACCAAAACGTACATAATCAATCTTACGGGTTTTATCCGGTCCACTGGTGGGAACAAATTCCGGCCAAGACGTATTTCCTTGTTCAACATCCCCATCTGGACTGTTCCATATGACGTCACTCTTAGAAGGCCGATAGAACTCTTTGATCTTACCCTCCATCCAACGGTCCAGTTCATCAAGGCAAACATTAGCCAAGAGGGGACTCAAGATTCCACAATGCCCCCAAGAAGGAACTTTTTCAGCCTCCTCAGGTGCAAACCCAAAAAATGACTCTAGCCAATATGGGTCAGGCTTCGGTTCATCTTCTGCTAATACTCTCTTCTTTTGATACTTCCTCTTAACCTTTTTCTTCTTCTCTCCTTCATCAACCCGACTAGTGATCACAGGAGTAACCAATGCAGATTTCACCAAATCAATCACCATCTTATCTCTAACATCCCTCATTAAAGCATTTATAACCATTCCAACCTTCATCCCATCCAAGACTGTACTAACATCCCCCTTTATATACCACAAATAACCTGCAAAACTCCTCCGTACAACCCTTAATACAGTATGAGCAGTCCGCCCTGGCCTAAAAGCAAACGACTTCTGTGAAAACCGGGCTTCATAAATTGGCTCCAATATCATAAACAACACCTCCTGAACAATCTTATCTTGAAATGGGGCTGGCTGCGTAGTAGTCAACATAGCCCTAATTTTCCTCTTCGACAACGATTCATACTCAGTCTTATCCTTTGGAGACTTAATAAAGAACTCTAACCTAGCTCCCCACTTAAACCTATTATCAAGAACAGCATTTCGAAGAGCCAACAAGTCCTCAAGTGCTGATCTTTGCACAGAACTACGTGGCATATACGCACCCATTTCATCAGCACATACTTTCTGATATGCTAATACCCACAATTCAAATCTTCTAAGATAACTAGCCAAATTAGTTGCAGTTTTTTCTGGGTCTCGAAAATTTTCAATCCACATTCGAGTACAAACCGCGACACCATCCTCTTTCATTAAGGTGGATGGGTCATCAGGGTCCAAAACCCTTCGATTATGCGTCGAAGTGAACATAAACACTCTAAATAATTTGAGCCCATTATTTCTAGGAATTGAAATATGTGACTGAGAGTTAAATATAGTGGTGCTGCTTAGAGGATAAGTAGACTTTGTGAGCAACTGATGACTCAAAATAAAGAGTCGTTTACGCATTGGAAGGTGTAAATCTTACCGGTTCGTTTCTGAGTGAGATTTTCTCTCAACAATGGAGTTTGACAAACCCTACCTGAAGAACAGTTTATGTTGATTATCTCTAACTTCAGTTGAGCACGAACTGTTTGATAAAATGTCTGTAAGAAAATAAGGACTGATTAATTGAGAACGGAAGCAAGTCCACGTAAAATAAACATGGCAAACTGTTCCCAATTAGGCTGTGTGTGTGGACGTTGCAAGTGGCTTAAGCCATTTGTTTGGCTCCCCTAATCAGTAGATTGTTTAAATAATGCGATTAACTTAATTCTTATTATTGCGACTAAATTTTAATTTGTACCCTAAACTGACACTTAATTTTAAATTATTTACCCTTATACTTAGACTTGGCAAACAGGTCGAGCCAGCTCAAACGGGTTGGTGAACTGGGTCAAATTTGAGACGGGTCAAAATGACCTAATTTTTTTTGGGCTGAAAATATGATTGCGCGTGGCTAGGGCCGGGCCAGCCCATGGGAATTTTTTTTAACAAAATAATGCTCTTCTAGAGAATCAAACTCTAAACCTCCTTCACTCCTTAAACAAATGTTCAAACCAACTGAACTACAAGGGTTTTTTATTCTAAAGTCACTCTATACATTACTATATCTCTTTTTAATACTTCTTGTTTAAAAATAAACCTTGTTTTTCGACTGAAAAAATGCAAATATCACAAAAATAAATAAATTGAATGAAATCACATTCATATATAATCTAATAGTTTGGCAAAAATATTCGTAAATCAATTACATCAATGTCTCTATCATGTCTCACCCAAAACAAAACAAATTTACTATATATTTTGACATGAATAAAAATATCATCGAATTGAGAAAATGTGCTAGAGGTAAAAACAAATTCAAATTCAAGGCCGATAGAGTTAGCCATCACAACTCACAAGAATAGACAAGTTAAGTTAGAGACAAAAGTAATATTTAAATTTTAATTGAACTTGATTAATTAAAAACTCAACACGGGACTTAATATTTTATGTTACACATTTTGAAACTATATTATTTATTCAATCGAATTTTTTTTACAAACTTTTTTTAAATGAGATTCGGGATATTTTAATTTTCTTTAGCCTATCAATAGTTATGGTCCAAATTACATCGAATAAGAAAAATGGAGTAGTAATTTTAATTTTCAAGGGAGGAACATGTGGCATAAATGTAATTACTCAGAGTTTTATGGATGGACAAAGAAGAAAGAACGTCATATTAATAGGAGCTTGCACCTCCCGTGCGTATAATAGTAGTAGAAAATAAAATGGATGGAAATATGATTGAATAAAACAAAAAGTATTAAAAAGAGATGTAGTAAGGTATAAAGTGATTTTAGAATAAAAAAATTATTGTAGCAGAATTGGTTTGAACATTTGTTTAAGGAGTAGGGAAGGTCTAGAGTTCGATTATCAAGGAGAGTATCGTTTTGTTAAAAAAAAAAAAAATAGGTCGCGGGCTGGGCCAGGCCGCCAGCGGGCGAGCCACAACAGGCCGAGCTAAACTTGGGCCGGCCCAAAATGGCCCAAGTTTTCATGGGTTACAAAAGTTAAGCCCAAAACCCAATTTTTACGGGTCAGTTCGGCTCGCCCCGCGGGCTTAGGCCAATTTTGCCAGGTCTACTTATACTTTTAGAAAAAGAACAAAATACACACTTCGCATTATTTTAGGCCAACTTTTTGACAAAAAAACACAAGCTAATGGAACATTATGGATATTCCTTAATATTTTCACATTATAGAGATAGTTAATTTGAGAAATAGAGAGAGGGTATATATTTTCAGGTGAATGTTTGGCCATAAAATAATGCAGAGTGTGCATTTTGTTTTCTCGTTGAAAATATAGGATGCATTTAATTCAAAACAAAATGTATGTGCACATCAATTTTAAGTAGTGTAAACTAGAATTTAATCTATCATTGCTTTTATTTATAAGTAGATTATGTTTGGTAATGAAAAATAGTTACTATTACAAAAAAAAGAAAAAAGAGAAGGTGTTTAGTGTTAAAAAATTGTTTATCACTTATTTTAAATGTAAATCACTAAAAAAGAATGGATGGAACTATTAAAATAAATAGGGATACTTGGTCAAATCTGATTTTTAGACTTTGACAAATAATCACAAATACCAAATTGGTGCTTCTGATTATCAGAAATTTCAAAAAGTACATTATAAGTCAATATAACGCTTATAAGCAATCTCGAACTCCGTCTTAATCAATTTACAAATTAGAGCAATTCACTTTCAGTATACTGCATTTTTGTTAATCATTTTATTAAAATCACATCATTACAAGTCTAGATCATATTACTAAAAATGTGAAATTACAACACTTTCAAAATATTTTTCTTTTGACGACCACTTGTTCAAAACGAAAAAAGAAGGGATGTAAATAGGACTTAAAGTTACTCCTAATTTTTTTTTTGCTAGTTTCCACACATACCTCCCAAGAATTGAACGCTTGACCTCAAGAAACCATAAGATAACAGTTATCGCTAGGGTCAAGAACCATACAACAAATTTACTCCTAATTAGACTTGCCTGATCACAATCTTGACAGACCGAATTTCAAAAAAACAACAACAACAATTGATCAGGGTCTAAGTCTGAGTTAAGGCCGGGGCAAGAGCCAGATTATGCTTTCTCCACCCGTTCTTTCCCCACTAGCCTATGTATGTGTGTGTAGAATTTTTTATATATATATTTAAAATGTTAATAAAAATTTATAAATATTTGAAATACTCATATATATATAAGTATATATTAAATTTCAAACTTATGTATATTCATAAATTTATTTGTATTATTATGTTAACCATATTGTAGACACTCGAAATTTCATTTTTTTATACTAGCCATGCAGAAGGGCAAAATCGTAATTTTACTTCAGAGACAACACCGAGATAGGGAAAAAGCATCTGATCACCCTGGAGACAACCTTGTGAATGATTCAAAGGGCCAATGACGCCCGAATAAGACGCGAGCTGAACGAGGATCTCAAAGTTAAGAAAGTGTCCGCTAGAAGTCACCTCGGCAAACCTCGAACTGCGCGCCATCAAAGATAATTCAGTTAACTACAGTCTGGAACTGAAAGATACCTCTCAGCTACCAGCATCATTTTTTCGGACCCCGATTCAGTTAGACTAAACCTTATTCCGTAGCCTTCCGCAAAGACTTTCCGAGAGTTTGGCCTGCGAAGCTCAACTTTCTCCAAACCGAGACCGAAGGAACGAACTTTGAGACAGCGGAACCCACGGGGGCCAGCCGCAGGTATACATGCGGCTAGCTGCATGTATGTATGCGACTGGCTCAAGGATCATAAATGAGCTACATCAGCTCATTCAGAAGAAAAAGAGGGAAGAGTTTTAGAGAGAAACATTTTTTAGAGAGAGAAACCCTCAGGTTTGATCATTCTACACATTTTGAATTGTTTAATCTTGTTTAACACATACTTTGAGTCTCGAGAGTGTTCTTAGTTGATTCCGGATGATAAAACGCTTGTTCACGCGACTCCCAAGCACTACAATAAATCACACATTTTATGACGATTTTTTTTGCCACGCACAAAATTTTGTGACAATTTATTAATTAATAATTATGAAATTCATAATCGTCACTAAAACTTTTGCTTTTGTGACGACCTTTAATTTTGTTACTATTAATCATTTATGTCGTCACTAATTTACACATTTGATGACGATTAACAAAATTTCGTCACAATTTATTTTAGAGGTAGAATTTAGTACCAAAATTTTGGAGGGAAACCTTTTAGTGACATGTTTGTAATAATTTATGACAGTATTTATTGTCACACAATATGTCTTTCGTTGACAACATAATAGTTTGTCATTAATTATTTGTATAATTTAGTGACAATGTGATTTCGTCACTAATGTTCACATTTAGTGACGCCAAATACAAATTCATCACAATTTTGTTTGGAGGCAATAATTTTCTGAAAATTTTTGGAGGAAAATTTTTTAAAGACGAAAAAATAATAATTTATGACAATTTGTATTGTCATAAAAACCAATTTTATATGACGAGATACTAGTTCGTCACTAATAAGATGAGTGGTTAAATGACAATAATGATTCATCATAAATGCTTATATTTAGTGACAAAGTATGTAATATCGTCACATTTTTATTTGGAGGCAAAATTTTTTTAAGAAATTTTGGAGGCAAATTTTGTAAAGATGAAAAATTAATAAGTTATGACAATTGTTATTGTCACAAATACCAATTTTATATGACGAGATACTAGTTCGTCACTAATACGATGAGTGGATAAGTGACAACACTGGTTCGTCATAAATATTTATATTTAGTGACAAAGTACGTAATATCGTCACATTTTTATTTGGAGGTAAAATTTGATTAAGAAATTTTGGAGACAAATTTTGTAAAGACGAAAAATTAATAGTTTATGACAATTTTTATTGTCACAAATACCAATTTTATATGACGAGATACTAGTTCGTCACTAATAAGATTAATGGATAAGTGACAACACTGGTTTGTCATAAATGCTTATATTTAGTGACAAAGTACGTAATATCGTCACATTATTATATGGAGGTAATTTTTTTTTAATAAATTTTGGAGGTAAATTTTGTAAAGACGAAAAATTAAGGAGGCATAATATAATAAATAATATATATTATATTTGAATATTGTACATATGGAAGATAATAATTCATATAATGTGATATGAGTCGGTAAGTTAAAATAAAACTTTAACCATGAAAGCTAATTGGAAAATTATTTAGAAATAAATAAAATAAAACTTAAAGATTAGGAAAAGAATTAACTTAAAATTAAATGAAGACCTAGTTTTTTTTTTAAAACAGCCAAACAAGGCCTAAGATTCGGTTAAATCCTGCCTCATCCGTTCCAAAAGAAAGAAGCAGAAAAGTTTTGTTAACTGCAATCCGTGAATATACATAAGTTCGGCTCCACCACCCCATCTCAAAATCCATTCTCAACTTCTTCAATTAACAAACATACAAGAAAAATTAGAGCAAAATATTGTCCAAGAAAGGGTTTAATTCAAGGATGAAGCAATGGTGGGACAATAACATCAAATTAAGAGGTAATTTATGTACTTTTAGCATGTTCATGAAAAATTGAGTAAATATAAATGCGCATGTTGATATAAATGCTATGATTGGTTGTGAAATTGGTTGAGTAATGAGAATGTATGAAATTTGGAGTGATAAGGAAGGTCTTGGATAATTTTTTTTTGACTAGAATTATAATTAAAACATCTATGATATTCTGGAATTTAAGTTGTGCACTTGTGGTGTTTGATAAATTGTCTCAAAGGGGTTCAAGTGCTTTAAAACTAATTATTACTCAATATTTGAAATTAGATGACATTTATATATGTATTATGATGTAAACCAAGTGGACTGGGTTAATCAAAACAATCTTAAAAGTAGTTATATGGACTTGAATCAATTTGAGTTCAAGTGGGAAAAAAACTGAGTTAATAGTGTTAATTGCAACTAGTCCTGAGGTTAAAAGTATTTGTTTTTTTTACAATAAAGTCTATTTCCTTAAGTCTGAATACTTTATTGTACTTTGTTTGGAGTAAAAATGTTGGTTAATAAGGTCAAAGACCATTTTTCTATTCAAATCAGTTAGCATATTGAATTAAGGTAACTGTGTTTGGATAAAGTTAATTATGGAAATTGGTAAAGGTAATTATATTAAATGTGATGTAGCTTGAGATATATGATTTGGCTATGGAAATGCATGTTTACATGGTTAGTATATTGCAAAAGAACTTTGAAAAATGAAAGTTAGTAAACTAGCTTGTTAGTTATTTTGTAAATATATGTTCATGTATGTTATTAACTATGATTATTGCATGTGGACTAAAATTAGAGCCATGGAGATTAGCGTGGTTGTGCGGAGTAATAAAGTTGGCGAAAATAGTTCAATGGATATGTAGCCCCAAGCCTTAGAAAACAGTCCACAAGCTAGGTGCACTCATTATGTTCGGTAAAATGCCATAATGAACTAATTTGGCTAAAACACATAATTTGACGGAGCCAAAACCTAATATAGATTCTTACAACCTAAACTAAGTTAACTTAAGCGCCTCGTGGCATTAAACCAAGCCGGAGCGCGTTTTAACGAAAAATGAAAAAGTGAAAAGTTAGTGCTCGCACCCATTTTTGACGCACTATTCGGACTGTCAAACGAACCCGAAATGGATGGCTCATATTTTTTTAAAATATTCTTATATACCATGTATAACATATTCAAAAATGATAGCGATCCGATAAGTGAGCTAAAAGTTACAAAATAGCAAAGTTGCTACGCCGCAACAGGGCAAGCTGCCAGCAACAGCAGCAGCCACAGGGCTGCGCTTTGCGGCAAGCTTGGAAGCCCATTTGGCTTGAGTTTTTGAATTGTTTAAAATGTACGAATGGTATGGATTATATTTTTTCAAAATAGATGGTGCAACATCATTGAATAAGTATGATAAAACTACAAGATATTGATATTGATATGACTTATACGAATGTTTAATAACTATACATGTCGTGTAATATGGATATGTGACTAATATGTGCATATATGTGAATGTTTGTGCATGACTTGTGAAGGAAAGTTAAACTACAAACTTTAATGGTAATCACCGAGCAAGGCAAGTTCAAGAATATAGTGCTGCTATCTTGGCTTTTTTAGCATTATTAGTTTTTGCTATAGTTTTCGTTCTATTGTATCCACTAGCTTCTGTGGGGTATAAAATGGACAAGAGTTGGTTGCGTGCAATTAAATGGTCTAAGACTTATATTGATGGGGTAAACGCTTTTATGAAATTTGTTGAAACTCATGTAGGTAAAGAGTGCGACATTCGATGCCCATATATAGGTTGTTTGAACTTAATAATTCAAGATCAATAAACAGTTAAAGATCATATTTTGGAGCGAGGGATAGATCCAGGGTACACAACATGGTTTTATCATGGTGAACCATCAAGTTCGAATAATTTAAGGAATCCACATACTAATGAGGGTGATAGGATTGATAGTGATTTGTTTGAAGAAGATGATGAAGAAGATGATGGTGTTAATGACATGTTATTTAACCTTGGTCAACAATACTATCAAGATGATGCTGAAAATATCTCAGATGACAATAACACCAATATTGGTGGTGTTCCAGCATATCTCGAGGCACTCATGATGGGTGCTCAAATAGAATTATATCCTGGATGTAAGAAGATTTCAAGGATTTCTTTTATCATACAATTACTTCTCCTCAAAGTGTATAATAAGGTGAGTAATAAAACTATAGATATGATGTTGAGGCTGATGAAATTATCTTTTCCTGATGGCGAGACACTTTCAAGTTCTTACTACGAAGCTAAAAAATTATTGCGAGATTTGGTATTGGGATATGAATGCATCCATGCTTGTAAGTATGATTGTATTTTATTCTAGAAGGAGAATGGAAACTTGGAAACTTGCCCTACTTGTGGAACTTCTCGATGGAAAGTCAATGATGGTATAGGGAAGAAGATACCACAAAAGATTTTAAGTTATTTTCCACTAATACCTAGGCTTCAACGCTTGTTCATGTCCCAAAAAACATCTAAAAAAATGGTGTGGCATAAAGAAAAACTAATTGATGATGATTATATGAGACATATGGCTGATTCAATAGCTTGGAAAGACTTTGATAGTAAGTTTCCTTGGTTTGCAAATGATCCTAGAAATGTTAGACTAGCTCTAGTTGCAGATGGTTTTAATCCATTTGGAAACTTAAGCACCACTTATACATGTGGCATGTAATTGTAGCTCCATTGAATCTTCCCCCTTAGGATTGCATGAAGCATCCATTCTTTATGTTGTCTTTACTAATTCCAGTGAAGAAATCACCAGGAAAGGACATTGATGTCTACTTATCGCCGTTAATTGAAGACTTAAAAAAATTGTGGGTTGAAGGGATAGAAACCTTTGATGTTTCTTATTAAAAAAAATTTCAAATGCATACTGCTGTTTTATGGACAATAAACGATTTTCCTGCATATGGTGATTTGTCTGGATGGAGTACTAAAGGGTATGTAGACACTTGAAATTTCATTTTCCTTGTTACTAACACTGTAGAAGGGCAAAACTGTCCCATAAAATCAACCCCGGTCTCAATATTGGGCCATCAATTCAACCCCGGTCTCAATACCAGGCCATCAGTTCAACCCCGGTCTCAATACCTGGCCGTTAAATCAACCCCGGTCACAACCCGTGAGGTACAGGTCAGCCTTGGTCTCAACCCGGGAGGTACAGGTCAGCCCCAGTCTCAACCCGGGAGGTACAGGTTGTAATGACCCCAAAATTCTTACAATATAATTCTCATTCTCGATCGTTAACAATATAACTTTAATCTATCTTTACATCAATTCATATATTTCACAATATATGGCACGTATACACATACTCAAGCTCAAAACATCAGATAATAAGAATTTTATTTATTAAATTCTCATTTATAAATTCTTAAAAAATTCGGGATGTCACATCTTTCCCTCCTTATAAGGATTCCGTCCTCGGAATCAATGAAACCTCCCTTACTCGATTTTCACAAAATCTCTTTCATAATTTTATTGTTGAATAACTTCAAGACGTTAACTTAACAAGATTTATATATATATCTTCCTCCATTCATTTCTTCAACAACTTTTAGGTTTTATTACATAACCTTCAATTAAACACAATCATATATCAAATATTATATATTCTTTAACTTGTTCATTTCCTTTCTAAGGATCATTACTATATACTCTACTCATAGAATTCATATACTTCATAATTCACTATCTTATAAGTATTCGGGTTATCACATTCATCCCTTCTTTTAAGAATTTCGTCCTCAATTTTTTTTTATTAATCTTTCAAAATAGATTTTTACATTAATCTTTATCCACTGGATAAATGCGTTCTACAACTACTTCTTTCTAAGGAATATCCTTCTTGCTATATTCTCCTTCAGAATAATAAGAGTCTTCCACAATTGCTCAATAATTAGGAAGCGATATAAATAACTCAGGAATTTAAAAGATTTCAAATCATGCTGAGTGGTCACAAGACCTTGAACTTATTTTTAGGTTTAATAGTGCTTCACCCCTGGTACTTCACACTATAAAATCGCATCAGTACTCTAGGTGACCAGCCTATCGTACCCCTACGTCGTGCACAAACGTAGTACATCGTAACGACTATATGCGTTACACTCGAAACTATTGTCTCCGATAACATCTCCCCTTAAATAGGGTTGTTCACCTCAGCTTCTTAACATCTGAATCCGCACTAAAATAATTTGGTTTGATATAGTTTGACCAAGAACGCTCGAATTTCATAAACATCTTTTAATATTTGTCTAGCTGAATCAAATAGCATAGACTTCTAGCAATAATTCGGACATCAATCGAATTATATATATATATATATATATATATATATATATATCTATACTCAGCCAAATCAAACAAAATATTTTTTTTTCATTTAAGGGAACTAAAAGTAAATAAATCCTTTTTTTTATAGTTTAAGGAACCCAAAAATAATAAGTAAATTTTTTCATAATATCCTGTTACCGTACCATAGAAATGATACGTTGAGGATTTCGTCATTACATGACGTCGTCATACTACATCATACCATAGTGGGCTGACGATCATACGATCACATCCAACACTAGGTTTAACTGCATTGATAACTTCCTCGATTATTGTTTCTACACTATATCAAATAATGCATATATAAAATACATTTTAAAAATTTAAAATCATTTTTGTCTAGCTGAAGCAATTAGCATAGACATGTGAATAATAGCACTATTTTAAAATTTCATTGGTTCCATCATTTGATCCAATATTTTTTAAGAAAAAACAGAAGTAAAACATCAGCACGAAGTCATTTTTTTTGAAAATCTAGCAAAGCTAGGAGATTTAGAATATCAAAGTTTTCTCCATCAATATAACTCTTTACTCCACCATTACTTAATCATTCTATCAATCTTAAACAACATCAATGCTTTCTATACCATAACCTTTCTATACCCAATATAGTTCATCGAACTTACCACACTTTGGAAGTTCAGGAACTTGCCACAATAATATGAGTTTAAGAACTTGTCCTAGCAATACGTAGTCAAAGAACTGATCAGAGACTGTCCATATGCTTAGGGGTTCAAAAATATTCATACGACTATGAATCACGAACTTACCATAAGTATGAGTTTTAAGAACTCGCCTAACCTTAAGATTATCTAATGTAATCTTAATATCATCTAATCTAATCTCTATTGACTCTAACTATCAAATATAAACATGGGACAAGAATCACCTTCTCACCATATATATATATCGATAGCGCGACACCAACATTCCAATGATTATCAATATGATAAACCAAGTGTACGCACAAAATCCCTGCCCATACAAAGGCTTGTACAACTCAGCCACCACATGAGTCCTCAATTGAAATTCCACTTAACTCTATCTTACCTATAACGTCTCGTTCTATACTCGATACAGACTTTTGTATCTCATCATTTATAACTCCTCGTGAGTTTATCTCGTACTATATCATAGTACATTCTCGTTATAACATCAAACTATAACTATTCAATCATTACAGACCATCTGTCTTTTACAACTTTAAAAGATCACGCCGTTATCTTATTCTATAATCATCTTCTTATGATTGTTTTCTTATCTCATTATCATTTTGTTTTAAAAACTTCTTATCTTACCTTTCATCATATCATACTATGATTTCATTTATGCTTTTAATCTTATAGACTTTGTCTATTCATCATTATTCGTCATCTTTATTATTGGAGTTAGGCAACTCCTGATTCTTATCTACATATCTCTTCAAGATTCTTCTTTGAATCTTCTTGTTTATTTATTAACTCTTCCTTTAAGAATTTAATATCATTCACGTTACTCAATATTTTATTCGAGTTTTATCCCTCGCCATTTTAATCTTCTTCTTATAACATTTCTAGGACTTAACTCATCCTATACATTTACGAATGTGAAAAGAATCACCTTTTCATTATATGTAACTTAAACTTAACTTCTTATTCTTTTAACCTAAGGTCATAGCCTAAGGTACTCTTACCTAAGGTGTATAACCTATCAGCTCTGATACCAACTGTAAAGACCAAAAATTCTTACAATATAATTCTTATTCTCAATCGTTAACAATACAACTTTAATTTATCTTTACATCAATTCATATATTTCACAATATATGACACGTATACACACTCTCAAACTCAAAATATCAGATAATAAGAATTTTATTTATTAAATTCTCATTTATAAATTCTTAAAAAATCCGGGATGTCACACAAGTCAGCCCCGGTCTCGACCCGGGAGGTAAAGATCGGCCCCGGTCTCAACCCGGGAGGTACAGGTCAGCCCCGGTCTCAACCCGGAAAATACAGGTCAGCCCTGGTCTCAACCCGGGAGGTACAGGTCAGCCCTGGTCTCAACCTAGGAGGTACATGTCAGCCCCGGTCTCAACCCGGGAAGTACAGGTCAGCCCCGATCTCAACCCGTGAAGTACAGATCAGCCCCGGTCTCAACCCGGGAAGTACAGGTCAGCCCCGATCTCAACCCGAGAGGTACAGGTCAGCCCCGGTCTTAACTCGGGAGGTACAGGTCTTCCCCGGTCTTAACCTGGGAGATACAGGTCAGCCCCGGTCTCAACCCGGGAAGTACAGGTCAGTCCCGGTCTCAACCCTGAGAAGTACAGGTCAGTCCCGGTCTCAACCCGGGAGGTACAGGTCAGCCCCGGTCTCGACCTGGGAGGTACAGGTCAGCCCCGGTCTCAACCCCGGAGGTACAGGTCAGCCCCGGTCTCAACCCAAAAAGTACAGGTCATCCCCGGTCTCAACCCGGGAGGTCAGGTCAACTTCGAAAATAATCTTGAAGCATCACAACATCTCCAGGGAAAATCCTAGAATGACCAAGTCAGCCTCGGAGACAACAATGAGGACAAACAGACTCGAATGAGATCCAAATCTTGTAAACAACCCTAGAAAGTCAACCGAAGGCTATGCCGACACTGAAGGCAACCCCGAGAGGGGTAAAACGATCATTTTACCAACTCTAAGCTGATTCGGTTAAACTTAGGCCAAATTAATGCCACCAAGGTCAGAACGAACCATAACGATGATCCCGAGTGCAAACAGCGCAAGACAGCTCAACGGACAAACTGTGGGGAATCAAAGACCTGGCTATGAACCCGTCTTCTTGGACCTGAAAAATGTTTTATCCTATGTCATTGTGACACTCTCGGCTAGGGCTTTCAGAAAGGTATCGCACGCCTCAAATTGACGCTTCGATTAAAAGTTAGAATATTTTAACTTCGACCTCGCGTTGCTCGGAGTGCACGTACTTCGAGACGATGAAACCTATAGCGAGGCCCACGCCACGTGGAGCCGCACCTCTACCTGCGGCAGCAGTAGGTTGAGTGGAGGCTCCCTGGCCTATATATATGAGGTGACCCCCAACTCATTTAAGAATTCAAGAAATGCTCCGAACCCCTGCCTGTTTGGTTTTTTAGCTATTTTCTTGTCTTCTAAACCCAAATTTTGTCACTCTAACACGTAGATATACCCACATACTACAACATATCAGAAAATAACCGGTAGATTTGGACGTTTAAAGATTACAATTTGGAAAAAAGCCCGTGTAGCAGTCCATTGTGAGTATTTTTACGATCAGAAAATTATTATTACTTCTTCACACTTTTATACACGTGCATATAAAATTTTTGTTTTCTAAATATGCCCGGAACTCAGTTCCGTGGCCGTTTTTGTCAACTTTTGGTACATTCTAGTACCTAAAAGCATTTTCTGGCATTTCTACAACTCGGATTGACGATCCGTCGCTTCCAGCAGCTTTTATATATTTACATCTTCGTTATTAGGAACTTTGCCAGACTGGGTTATCTTTCCAGTCTGGGTTTGGCTTTTTTTGTATATATTTAACTGTATATATACTGACTTTTCAATCTGTCAAGCCCGGATGTCAAATCCGCTGTAGTTTACTACTTTTATATATAAATATGCATATATAAGCAGCCTTCACCACACTGGGTTATCTTCCCAGTCTTGGTTGACTACTTTTCTGTCTCTATATATATATATATACATTCTAGTATGGCCTAGATCATTCTGTGGCCTTTTTACTGCTTTTATATATATATATATATATGCATATATAAGCAACATTCACCACACTGGGTTATCTTTCCAGTCTTGGTTGACTACTTTTCTGTCTATATATATATTTACATTCTAGTTATGCCTGGATCATTCTGTGGCCTTTTTATTATTTTTTGGCATCATTCACCATTACTAGGTTATCTTTCTAGTCTTGATTTGACTACTTTTCTGTCTAAATATATATTTCAATTCTAGTCCGGGTCGGAGTGAAAACCCACCGCCCTTTTATGTTTTTTTTTATATATATTTCAATTCTTTCCAGCCTGGATCATTCTGTGGTTTTTACAGTTTTTTATAAATATACATATTTCAATTCAAGTTTGGGCACCGGTGTGAAAACCCATCGTCCTTTACAACTTTCATATATATAATTATATATATATATATATATATATATTGCTTTACTCATTTTTATTAAATTGTTGCTTTAAATATTCATTTGATATGAATTGGCACTGACATTTCTTCGGGCGAACTAGATTTATTTAAATCTCGCCAATTCTAGCTTTCAAACAGTTCAAAATAGGTTCAGACAGAACTGGGGAGCAAGAATGGCTAAGATTTATTTAAATATAGTATTTTTCTAATTTCTGTTATAAAAGCTTCTTCGCGTCCCTTAGATCGCTATCTAGTGGGAACGAGATGCTTCAGCCATGTGCGAATCAGGATTTACTGATGAATCCTTGGTTATGGAAATATTTGGATATATTTCTGTACAAATTTGAGCTGTGCAGGTTTATCGGCCTCCCAATGTGAGCCTAGGAATCGTGGGATTCATGATCCAATTGATCAGAATCTGATTCCCACGATGGACAAAATCCCCTTTACAAATGTACCCTGCCAGTTTTTCTGTAAACATGTACATACAAAAGACCTTAAAATGATTATCCGAATTTAAGGTCTCAACATAGTGAAAATATAGTTTGTCGTGTCAGAGTCCCTATGATGGCTATCATTCCCATGAGGCGACCGACATTTGTATATATGTTGTGGTCGAGGATGCTTCGCAGCCCGACAATCACCATTCAAATGGAGCCTTAAGGCTGAAAGATAAAACTGAAGTATCGATATGATTCAATTCCTATGATAGCGTAAGGGTTTGAAAACCTTCTTTCAAAACATCATTCAATAATCTTATCGAAAAAAGAAGCTTTTGCAAATCAAATCAAACACTTTTGCAAATCAAATCAAAGACTTTTTGCAAATCAAATCAAACCCTTCGTATATAGGTTCAACGATGCATAGACACGCTTTCAATCAAATATAGGCCCAATTTTCTTCCAGCATACACACACACATAGCAGATTTAAAAGGAAAATATTAAAAAGATGCGGTACCGTGTTTACACGGGAGTTGTGGGGTGCCTAACACCTTCCCCACACTTAACCAAGCCCCTGAACTCAAAACTTTGGTTTCAAAGATTAAGTTTTGACAGTGTCTAGCAATTGGGCCTCTTTTCAAACAAAACTCGGTTGAGTTGGTACAACCATTTCAAATCTACCAACTGGCGACTCTGTAAAACTTTCAATCGTCGACATGATACATGTTGGCCTTTTCCTAAAAAACCCTTCAAAAACTTTTTTCGCAATAAAAAGAGTAAGGGTAGAGATAACTTAGGAAGAGAGAAAGATCCGGGTTGTGACCCAACCCGTAGATTTTTTCTGACGTCGACAGGTGGCGACTCTGCTGGGGACAGTAGAGGGCTTAGGCCGCATTCAAATCTTTTTAAAAAATTTCCCTTTCAAAACTACGTATGTGTAAATGCTGCATCTTTACATTGAATGAATACGTGAATGCTGCGTATTTACATTTAATGAATGTGAATAAATGCTTTCCTATTTTTTAGTGCTTCACACCCATATTAGGGCTTCGCACAAATGTCATCATATGCATACGGTGAGACGCAATGTATGTGAATGTATGTTCTGTGATTCCTCCTTCGGGAGGCAAACCAGTCGTTGATAAGTAATGTCTTTGGGGATGGATAAGTCTCTGGGGCTCATGAAAATGCACCACCCAGATTCGCTCTAGTTGAATGATCGGATTAATTTTCCCTCTAGTAGATTGCGATGATCTGGGGACCTTCATGCCAAAAAGCCGCGAGAGTAGCCTAAGATATCTGATTAACCAAATTCGATGGGAAGCTTCTTCATGCCTTCCTCTTTTAAATTCAATGTCGAGTTTTCAATTCCAAATGTAAAGGAGCACAATGTAAATATCATAATAAAAATTTACATTCCTTGTCATATACATCTTGTCATGTTATCCTGTCATCAAAACAACTAACCTCTGTTTTGTAGGATAAGATTAAAAAACCACAAAAAACACATCATGGCATGTATCCTATCCCTTCCTACATCAGGAAATTGACACGCCTACATTTTGTTGTAGGTGAAAAATTGGTCATGTCACTAGATCTAAGTCTAAGAAAGCACTTACTCCATCCACGGACATGACTTCTAGTGCTCAGCCAGAATCCACCCCTGTCTCTAAGGAAGAGTTTGAAGGACTGAAGAATCAGATAGCTGAATTGGCCAATTTCCTGAGAGAGAAAAGAAAAGCTCTTAAAGGGAAGCAAGCCCAAGCTCACATAGAACCTAGAACACCTAGTGTGGTGGCAGTCAAGAGACCGAAAAAGCCAAGACTCAGATTCCTGGACCACAAAACCAGGACACAACCAATAAAACCCTTGAAAACACCATCCTCAATAAAGAACAGGAAGCTGCTGACATTCTGAAGAAAGTGCAGCAGATGGAAGAAACCATCCGGTCTATCAAAAGGACTGGGGCCTTTGGCAGTGTCAATTATTCAGACCTCTGTATCTTCCCTGGGGCTCGTTATCCCGAAAAATTTAGAACTCCTAATTTTGAGAAATATGATGGATTGGGAGTCCCTTATACACACCTGAAGGTATTCATTGGAGAAATCGGATCCTATGCAGAGGACGAGAAACTTCAAATGCAGTTATTCCAAAAAAGTTTAACTGGTGAGGCTAGAGCCTGGTATGCCCGTCTGGACAACTCTAAGATTCACAGTTGGGAAGAACTGGCACATGCTTTCCTCAGTCAATATAGCTTCCAATCTTAGCTGGCTCCAGACAGATACCAAATAACCAAAATCAAGAAACAAAACACTGAATCATTTAGAGAATATGCTCAATGATGGAGACAGGTTATAGCACAAGTCACCCCAGCTATGACTGAGTCTAAGATAGTCATGACCTTCATCGACATTCAAGAAGCTCCATATTATGAGAGGGTCCTAGCAGGAATAGGAAAACCATTCTCTGAAATGATCAAGTATGACGAGATGGCAGGAATGGGGCTTAAGTCCGGGAAGATAAAGGATCTAACCGCCCTCGAAGCTGTTGTTGAGCATATCCAGTCCGAAAATTACGGGAGTAATCCCCGGAGGGTACATAAGAAGAAATATGAAGAAGTGTCCTTAGTGTTACAAGGACATAATCAAAGAGGCGAGTCAAACAGTATGCCCATTCAAAGGTAGAACTATACCCCTTTCCAAGCTTTAGCACAGCCTTCAAACCCTCCTATTTCAGAAAAATATGGAGGTCAGGCATTGAAGAACTTTCACCCCTTTAGGGGATTCACTCAAGAATGTGCTAAAGCTATTTACTGCACAGAAGAATATTGTCCAACTCCTTCCACCAACCAATACTGGTGGACGGAATTTTGACCCAAGCAAGAAGTGTGCCTACCATTCTGGATCTCCAGGCCGTGACACCCAAGACTGTTGGTCTCTCAAGCACAAAATCCAAGACTTGATTGACAACGGAGAGATTGTGGTAACAAAGCCCGATCAACCACACGTGCAGGATAATCCCTTACCTCAGCACAAAGAAGAGAATGTCAACATGATCAGCACCAGAAATGGAGAAGGATCCAAATACCTCCGTTATGTGGGAGAGTCAACTCCATCTAGCAGCAACAACCCAGACAGTTGGGAATATTCAGAAAGGCAATTCCTAATAGAATAAGAGATTAAGTCTATCAAGGAACAAATTGAACAGTTAGCAGAATTGGTTGTATACCAACATTAAATTACCAGGCAGCTGATGAACCAGACTAACCAGTCTGATGCAAGTCCTCCCACACCGGAGATCAGTCCCATTCCCATGAGGGATCACTTACCGGTCTCATGAGCATGAACCCTGGGCCGACAAGACGGACCAAAGATGAGAATTTCCAAGCTGGTAGGAAATTCTTATTTCAAAGGAATTTCACTAACTTGAACCAGCCAATAGAGGAAATCCTCCAGATGTTAATCAACGAGGGAATGGTTGCAGATTTATTACCTCTATTGAACCCTCGATCTAAGAAATTCAAGCCTGACCAAACTTGTTAGTACCACTCCAATGTACCCGGCCATGATACTGAGGATTGCTAGGCACTTCGTAACCTGATTCAGAATTTGATTGAAAGTAGTGAATTGATAAAAGGGAATCAGGATTATGGCCTCCCAGATGAAGACACTCTCTTTATTCCCACCGCATGGAATCAGGATATAGTGGCTTTTGTTTCCTGTGACAATGAACCAACCCTCACACCCTTAGTACTGCTAAGGAAAGGTGGTCCAAGAAACATAAAATCCCGTAAAGGTGGCCTCACCCGAGCCTTTAATCTTGCTCTTCAGACCTCAGTATCCAGTTATCAGTCTGAAGAGGGTCCCATAGAACTACAGGAATGATGAAGTTTCCACCTCAAACCACATTGCCATAGTACCAAAGGATAATCCAATGTACCTGCCTTAGCGGGTGATCAAACTTGTCATCAAAGCTAAAGAAAAGGTGGCTGAATAGAAAATTGAAAAGTTCCTCAACAAAATGGGGCACAATGAAATCCGGGTGGTACAAAGTCTGAAGGATGCACCCAAGCAAATGTCCATCCTAGATTTGGTCTTATCCTCAGTGGATCATCGCAACATTCTAGTAAAGGTACTAGAAGAAGCCCATCTGCCACATACCATGGATGCTGAGAAATTTCATCACGTGGTAGAATACATTTTCAACAACAATGTGATATCTTTCACTGATAATGATATCCTTGTAGAAGGGACGGGTCATCGTAAGTCCCTACATATAGCTGTAATATCTTTCGGGTATGTGATCAGAGGTGTGCTCATAGATGGAGGATATCCCTCAACATCTGTCCCTATGACACCTTGGAAAGAATGAAGATCAACCCGAACTTGATCAAAACTAGTCATGTGGTCATCCGGGCTTTCGATGGATCTCGCCGACAAGCTATGGGAGAAATAGAGCTTCCTCTAGAGATTGGTCCGCACACTTTTTATGTGTCCTTTCAGGTTCTCAACATTGCCACTGGATATAACTTGTTGCTGGGCAGGCCATGGATCCACATGGCAGGGGCAGTGCCATCCACCCTCCATTAACAGCTCAAATACATTATCCACGGCAACCTAATCACGGTCAATACCGAACCAGAATACCCTGTCTGCCTACAGGGAGATATGCCGGTGATCCGCCTTGATGCAGGGATCGAACCTACAAGTTTTCAAGCCCTGGAAGTGAGTGATACTAACTATCTACCTATCGGAGCACCAACCCTGAAACCAAAGGTCTCCACCGAGATGATGACAGTGGGCCAGGAAATGGTATCTTTGGGTTTCCAACCTAGAAAAGGGTTAGGAAAGAATCAACAAGGAATTAAAAGTCCAGTGAAAATCCCGAGTCAGACTGGGAGAGCCGAATTGGGATATTCATCCCTCTCCACAAAAGTAGCATCCCTGGCAATCGGAATCTCCTCAATCTCCCCAAATACTGCATCTCTGGCAGATTGAATCTCATCCCTCTCCGCAAAAGCTGTGTCTCTGGAGATCAAAGTCTCCTCAATATCGACAAAAGCAGCATCGCGAGAAGATCGAACCTCATCTCTCTTAATCAATGTCATATCCTGAGCGGCTCGAGCCACATCCCTCTCAGCAAAAGCTATGTCTCTGCCAGACAGGGCAGTCAACAGCAGCGCTCTAGCCTGATCTCTCTCAAAGGTCATCCTAGCTAGTGAGTCTACCAAAGCTTAATCTGTCCCTGCAGGAATAATCGACGGGTTAGTAACTAGTGCTGTTGTCAGACCCATGAATAACTCATCCTCAGTGGGAGAATCAGGATCCTCTATAGGCTTCTCCTCATCTGAGTCCACTATCGGAGCTGACTGGATGAATGTAGCTGATGCTATATCGGCCTCCAACCATGTTGAGTACTCTGGAGAATGGTCCGGATGGCTACTAGAGAATTCAGCCCTCTCCCTATGAGTCCAACACTCATACACTTGGATCAAATCGGCATATGACATAGACGAAGCTGGCATCCTCTGATCAACAGCCCCCTCAAACTGATGCAGGCTCTGAAACTGATCAAACTGGCCCATAACAGCCAGAGGATGATAAGTAGTCACTCCCCTCAATCCCGCTAGGGGCAAATAGTCCATGCCGAATGCATGGGTGATAAAGCTATATGGGGAGACTAGCCCTACACACGGTAGAATAGAGAATAGATGCACAATATTAGACAGAAATGCTAACCATGTCTCTGCGTCGGTACACTCTACGGGCTGAAAAGAAGTAGGATATAGCTATATCATTGGAGAAACAATACCCCTGATGTCTGAAAAATCCAATTGGTCGAATATGGGACATGAGCCATACATACAACAAGACCGATCTGCCTTTGAAAAACCCCTTTGGGTGGGTACTGCAGTGGGTGGCTGGCCTCAGCGTCTCGGCCAATATCATCGGAATAATAGTGCTACTCTGCCTAAGGGCCCTAACCACAACTATCAATCCCACATCCAAATGGTCCAAGCGTAGCGTCATATAGACGTAGGCTACGATGCACATCATCAAAACATCTATCCTGGACAAATGCCACGCCTCTACTGATACAATAAAATCCCTAGTATGTCGATTATAACTGTCAAGCTCACCAAACCGATCAATCAAAAAGTCGATGGAGATCACACGTCCAAAGATGATCTCATCAATAACTACGCTCTGGTGAAGACCTAACCTCCGTATAAACGGTCTCCTCATATCACTGATCGTCGTACTAGCGCAGAGTACCTCTAAAGCTAAGCCAGTAAACCGCTAGTACTCCTCAAGGGTCGGAGCCAAATCATGATGCCCGAAGTGAAAGATATGTCTATCGGGTATCCAACAGGATAAGATGCCATCTACGAACCCATATGGCACCTGAAAGTCTACGAGGGCCAATGGATTCCCCAGCATCTGATCCATTGTCCCTCTGGCTGGGAAGGACAGGCTGTCGTACCACGACCTCAAGGATGATGCCACCTCAGATGGTGGTAAATGCTCAATACAACTAACGGTGGAAGATGCCATCTGTATCACCGTATCACAAGACCATCCAGGGGTCAAATCTGAACTCATCTGTCTAAATGCATACACATGACATAATACATGCATAATGATAATAATAAATATGATGCGATAGATAGTAAATATCATGTATATCTATAATAAACTATCTACTGCAAGCATCATCCCTGTCTGATAATACAATACAGAATAAAAAGTATAGGAATATGGGGCACCACCACCCAACTACTAACAGTGGTCTATCAAAATGGGTCACAGTAGCCCAACAGCCAAAACAGCGGCCGACCAAAAGATATAGCTACAATAGCTATCCAAAAAGATCCAAAATATCTATACTCGGGTGGTTAACCTGCTCCATCTCCTCCGTGGACACAAAGTCACGGTCATCTGGCATGTCTGGGTGGTACAAGGGAGGATCATCCCCTGCAAAACTATTGGAAAATGGACCTGAAGAGGGGCCCGCTCTTGAGCTAGAAGGGTAAAAAGAAGATGCCTCTGACGGATCTCGGCCAAGATGCCTGATAAACAAGTGAGCTCTCTCCAACTGCTGGGTCAGCCCTGTGATCTGGTCCAAATGATTTGGCTCCCTGAGGCAAGCTATCCAGTCTGTCATCATCACAGACCCAGGCACCATGTTTGCCATAAACTGGGTAGCTTGAGTCTGAGCTCCAATCGTGCAAGGGCTCCACCAGCTGCTAAATGCCTCCTGGCTATAAGGGCCCTCTGATAATGTAAAGCCATCTATTCCTTCCATAGGGATATCTGTCAGTGGCAGGATCAATGGCCAATGATGCCAAGCAGGAGGAACAATGGGAATACGGATCTGCCCCATAATGCTCCTGATCTCACGCTCTCCTAAATAGAGCTCCCACCCTCCCTTTGTCAAAAACGGGACTCTGCGGGTCAATGATGCAAACTCCCGACCAATGGGGAAGCCTCCCTCAAATCCAATTGCCAAAAACTCGGAGGTATATGGGATCCATGTGATCACTCCGGCTGTCAAAAGACCCAACTGCAGGCGGGAATGAGTAAAGCTCTCAGCAAAAGGGACCTCCATCAGAGTGGAGTGATGCTAACGCCGTCCCAGAGGATAAGTCTCCAGGCCTAAAGTAGTGGCGGATCGTAGGCAAGGAAGCCTCTCATATGCCCATAACTGGCCATGTAAATATCAAAAGTCCTCAGTGATCAAGACTGACAAATATAAATGCAGAAATCATAAAGGTACAAGAAAGATGTACTCACCAGCAGAAACGGGTAAAACCCTAACCAAGCCTCCGTCAAACCCTCTGAGAGCATGTGCATACCTCAGAGAAAATAGGCAAAGGTGTAGAAACCCCAATCAAAGTCACTGAGGTGCTCCACATATCGGGTGGTGCTAACCAGGGAGAAGGACACAGTTAATGAGTTATCCGCCATAAAATAACCCCTGATGATCACCAGAAATAATCGCCTCAAGATGCTATCCCTAACCCTCTGACCATCAGGCAGAGGCTCAAGTAAAGCCCCACTCTGGGCATCTACGCTGAAAGGACCTAATTGGACCATTCGACCCTTGTTCGCCGTTGCAAGAATGCCCAGCAGGGACCGAACGGCAGTAGGCGTGATGTCAACCACGACAGGAACTGGCTCACCCTCGAACTCGATGTCGATGTTGAGCCTCCAGTCTATAGGGGTCATCACCTCACAATCCAACAAATGAAGGGACTGAGTCTGGTGGAACCAGCGCTCAGACAAAGCCCTCATAGACCCCCAGGGGCAACGACGGGGAAGAATAGAGAAAAAGGCCTGAAACCCCCAGTCATCAACGATATCCCTATAGTCCTGGTGCAAAGTATGGTATAGGGAGTGAACATTGAACAAGTTCCCTCAAGGCTGTGTAAAGCCGGGAACCTGCATCAAAAACCAATCCATGTCAAAAACATGTGCCCCGAGAATGGCAAAAGAAAGAGAGAGAATCCAGAAAGAAGAAAACTTCAAGTCACCTCGTTGGCATGGAGAAATCTCGAAGGATGACGATTCAAGTCTCCCAACAACTCCTGGGTCGGCACAACAATGCCAGGAAGCTCCGTACGTGGGGCCTGAGTCGGGGCAGAAGCAGCAAAAGGAGCCTACTCATCATCAATATTAATTGGCTGTTCGTCCTGGGCTGGACGAATCACCGACTCTGCTAATCTG
Source organism: Panax stipuleanatus (assembly GCA_020205555.1). Taxonomy (NCBI): domain Eukaryota; kingdom Viridiplantae; phylum Streptophyta; class Magnoliopsida; order Apiales; family Araliaceae; genus Panax; species Panax stipuleanatus. The sequence goes on from CM035121.1 coordinate 65,935,225, forward strand.
CGAGGCGGTCGAGATGGATGTGGCTGAGGAACATCAGAAGCTCGCCTCCGTCTAACGCCTGAAACTACCCTGCTAGCACCGCCGGGTCTGTCTCGGTCCATCACCTGGACAAAGTCTCCAAATCACCTCAAAAGGGTGTGGTAAGCCTAAAACCTGCGGCTTATTAGTTTAAATCAGTACTTAATGCATTTCTAAGTCTTAAAACATGTATGGGTCAGTCAAAAATACCCAGTAAAGTTAAAACTGCATGTTTTTCAAAAGCTAAGTCCTATAACATGCATGGGTTAGTCAAAAATACCCCGTATAATCAAAACTGCATGTTTTTCAAAAGCTAAATCCTAAAAACGTGCACAGGTCAGTCAAAAATCCCCAGTAGAGTCAAAATTGCATGTTTATTAAATGCTCGGGCTTTTGAAATTTTTTTGCCAGAGTCCCCTTTGTAAGATGGACTGTCCGCATGCATACAGGCATATCTAGGTGGCCATTCAGTAGCACACCTTCCCAAAAATAGGAACAGTTCATATTTATGAAAAAAAATTAAAAGTAAACTTCACATGGTAGCCAAATTACCATGAACATTTTTAGTTAAAAATCCAGGCTCACTAGGCATCAAAAAAGATGAGTAAACTGATTAAAAAGAGCAAAATATGTCTGTCTCAGAATCTAGATTTTCTTACATCAAAACGTGCATTACAGTGAAATATGCATACATATGAAGTCAAATTTTTTTTAGCAGGTTACATAAGCATACATTTTTTATACATTGCGTCTAAAAGCCTCCTACGTGGTTTACATGCTTTTAACGGTCAAAACTTGCGAAAAAGGACGTAAAACGTTACCTGCGATGCGCTAAATGCATAGGAGCTGACGGAATCTGAAAAAGGCTGCCCGAACTTCGTAGATCTAAAAAAGAAAATCGGATTTCGTTTGAAACTCGAAATGAAACTGTTTCAAATGAACTCCCGCAGCAAATATAAAGCCACAGGTAGAAGAGAGCCCACCTGCGACTGCCGTACCTCTACCTGTAGCTCCCCAGGGTGGGTCCCGCTCCCTCCGACTCGGTTCGGTTCGAGTTGAAATAGAGTTTATATGAGCTGCCAAGTCAAATCTAAAAAAAAATCGCTATGTGATTGAGCGGTTTGTCCTGAAATCCTGCGTTTTAGCAGTGTAATCTTGATAGAAAGGGGAACTCTCTGAAAATCCTTGGTATTCATCCCGAAGAAATGTCCGGGGATCAATGAAGAACAATACTGAAAAACTGCCAAAAACTGCTCAAAACTACCGAAAACTGCCACTTTCGAAGCATCGGGTACTGACCGATGACAGTTCAGCCGTTGGCACAACCCCAGCGAAGCATCGGGTACAGACCGATGATAGTTCAGTCATTGGCACAAACCCAGCCAAGCGTCGGGTACAGACCGGTGACAGTTCAGCCGTTCGCTCAACCTCAGCGAAGCGTCGGGTACAGATAGGTGACAGTTCAGCTGTTGGCTCAACCCCAGCGAAGGGTCGGGTACTGACCGATGACAGTCCAGCCATTGGCACAACCCCAGCGAAGCATCGGGTATAGACCTGTGATAGTTCAGCCGTTGGCTCAACCCCAGTGAAGCATCAGGAACAGACCGATGACAGTTCAGCGTTGGCTCAACCTCAGCGAAGCATCGGGTACAGACCGATGACAGTTCAACCGTTGGCTCAACCCCAATGAAGTGTCGGGTACAGACCAGTGATAGTTTAGCCGTTGGCACAACCCCAGCGAAGCGTCGGGTATAGACTGATGACAGTTCAGCCGTTAGCACAACCCCAGCGATGCGTCGGGTACAGACCGGTGACAGTTTAGTCGTTGGCACAACCCCAGCAAAGCGTCGAGTACTAACCGATGACAGTTCAGCCGTTGGCTCAACCCCATCGAAGTGTCGGGTACAGACCAAGACAGTTTGGCAGTTGGCTTAACCCCGACGAAGCTTCGGAAGGGATTCGGTGATGGAAGCAATATAATAATCCATCCCCGATGATGGAATCTGTTATACACATCCTCAGAGGGAACACCGAGATGAAGTGGTGATTCAACTTTCTATGGCGAACTACTGGTGTAGATTATCGTCAAGATAGGCATCGAGAGCACTCATTGGAATAACTCAGCGGCAACAATGTCGTCCTCATCAGAGTCACCTAGGCTATCATGGATGATGTCATCCCTAGTAGAAAGTGACGAAAATAGTTCACAGTAGCCTATTAGTGACATCCCCAACAGAACAATCTGTGATAGACTAACTCTAATAACCTGTCAGTGGTTATCCTACCAGTAATCATCGGACAGTGCCGCCACAAGGGTTATCACAGGTAACGTTATCTCCAGCAGAAACTAACAGAATCAATCAGTGATAACCCTACCCCCTCGAAGGTATTTAATACTCATGACAAACCATATCATGCATTGCCTTCCCTTTGCATTTGTATTTCCCATGTCTACTAATCTTTATCTTGTTTATTTCACTGGGTTACATGAACATGATAAAAAGGGGCATCTGTAGACACTCAAAATTTTGTTTCTCTATTACTAACACTGTAGAAGGGTAAAACTGTCCCATTAAATTAACTCCGGTCTCAATACCGGGCCATTAGTACAACCCCGGTCTCAATACCAGGCCATCAGTTCAACCCGAACTCAATACCGGGCCAACAGTTCAACCCCGGTCTCAATACCGAGCCATCAGTTCAACCCCGGTCTCAATACTGGGCCATCAGTTCAACCTCGGTCTCAATACCGGGCCTTCAAATCAACCCCGGTCTCAACAAGGGAGGTACAGGTCAGCCCTGGTCTCAACCCTGGAAGTACAGGTCAGCCCCAGTCTCAACCTTGGAACTATAGGTCAGCCCCGGTCTCAACCCGGGAGGTACATGTTAGCCCCAGTCTCACCCGGGAGGTACAGGTCAGCCCCGGTCTCAACCTTGGAAGTACAGGTCAGCCCCGGTCTCAACCCGGGAGGTACAGGTCATCCCCGGTCTCAACCCGAGAAGTATAGATCAGCCCCAGTCTCAACCCGGGAAGTACAGGTCAGCCCCGGTCTTAACCCGAGAGGTACAGGTCAGCCTTGGTCTCAACCTAGGAGGTATAGGTAACCCCGGTCTCAACCCGGGAGGTACAGGTCAGCCCCAGTCTCAACCTGGGAGGTACAGGTTAGCCCTAATCTTAACCCGGGAGGTACAGGTCAGCCCCGGTCTCAATGCAGGAGGTACAGGTCAGCCCCGATCTCGACCCGTGAGGTACATATCAGCCCCGATTTAAACCCAGGAATTACAGGTCATCCCCGGTTTCAACCCTGGAGGTCAAGTCAACTTCAGAAATAATCCTAAAGCATCACAGCATCTCCGAGGAAAAACCTGGAATGACCAAGTCAGCCTCGGAGACAACATTGAGGACAAACAGACTCGAATAGGATCCAAATTTTGGAAACAACCCTAGGAAGTCAACCGAAGGCCATGCCGACACTGAAGGCAACCCCTGGAGGGGAAAAATTGTCATTTTACCAACTCTAAGCCGATTCGGTCAAACTCAAATCGAATTTATGCCACCAAGGTCAGAACGAACAATAGCGATGATCCCGAGTGCAAACAGCGCAAGACAGCTCAAAGGAAAAACTGCGGGGAATCAAAGACCTGGTTATGAACCTACCTTCTTGGACCCAGAAAATGTTTTATCCTATGTCATTGTGACACTCTCGGTGAGGACTTTTCGAAAAGGTATCGCACGCCTCAAACGGACGCTCCGATCAAAAGTTAGAAAGTTTTAACTTCGACCTCACGTTGCTCGGAGTGCGCGTACTTCGAGATGAAGGAACCCATCGCAGGGCCCACACCACGTGGAGCCGCACCTCTACCTGCGACAATAGCATGTAGAGTGGAGGGTCACTGGTCTATATATATGAGGTGACCCCCAGCTCATTTAAGAATTCAAGAAGTGCGTCGAACCCCTGCCCGTTTTATTTTCTAGCTTTTTTTTTGTCTTCTAAACCCAAATTTTTTCACTCTAACACGTAGATATACCCACATACTACCACATATTAGAAAATAACCGGTAGATTTGGACGTTTAAAGCGTACGATTTGACAAAAAGCCTGTGTAGCAGTCCATTATGAGTATTTTTACGATCAGAAAGTTATTATTACTTCTTCGCACTTTTATACACTTGCATATCAAGTTTTGTTTTCTAAATATGCCCGGAACTCAGTTTCGTGGCTGTTTTTGTCAACTTTTGGTACATTCTAGTACCTAAACTCATTTTCTGGCATTTCTACAACTCGGATTGATGATCCGTCGGTTCCAGTAGCTTTTATATACTTGCATCTTCGTTATTAGCAACTTCGTCGGACTGGGTTATCTTCCCAGTCCGGGTTTGGTTTTTTTTTTTTTATATATAATTAACTGTATATATACTGACTTTTCAATTCTATCAAGTTCGGATGTCAAATCCGTAGTAGTTTACTACTTTTATATATAAATATGCATCTATAAGCAGCCTTCACCACACTGGGTTATCTTTCCAGTCTTGATTGACTACTTTTCTATCTATCTATATATATATATTTACATTCCAGTCTGGACTGGATCATTCTGTGGCCTTTTACTACTTATATATATATATATATATATATATGCATATATAATTAACATTCACCACACTGGGTTATCTTCCCAGTCTTGGTTGACTACTTTTCTGTCTATATATATAAATTTACATTCCAGTTCGGTCTGGATCATTCTGTGGCCTTTTTACTATTTTTTTGGCACCATTCACCATTACTGGGTTATCTTTCCAGTCCTGGTTTGACTATTTTTCTGTCTAAATATATATTTTAATTTTAGTCCGGGCCTCGGAGTGAAAACCCACCGCCCTTTTATGTTTTTTTTAATATATATATATATATTTCAATTTTGTCCAGCCTGGATCATTCTATGGCTTTTACAGCTTTTATATATATATATATATTTCAATTCAAGTCCGGGCACCGGTGTGAAAACTCATTGCCCTTTACAGCTTTCGTATATATAATTATATATATATTGCTTTACTCATTTTTATTAAATTGTTGCTTTAAATATTCATTTGATATGAATCGGCACCGACATTTCTTCGGACGAACTAGATTTATTTAAATCTCGCCAATTCTAGCTTTCAAATAGTTCAAAATAGGTTCAGACAGAATTGGGAAGCTAGAATGGCTGAGATTTATATAAATCTAGTATTTTTCTAGTTTCTGTTATAAAAGCTTCCTCGCGGACCTGATGAGTAGGTTGAAAACCTATGAATTGATCTCGTTTAGCTTGTTATATTGTAAGTTTTTAAGTGTTGTTCGTATTACTTTTGGTGTTTTATGTTTATAATGCAGGTATGAAGGTTAGGATTGGAATAGAGTGAAAAAGAATGAAATTCGGACAAACTGATGGAGAAGCGCTGACCGCGCCCTGGCTATAGTGAAAGGAGGGCGGAGCGCGCATGGACAAGAAGAAGACTCTGCATATAGAGCGCGGACCGCACAGTTGCTAGTAGGTTTGATATCAAAATGGAGTATTTGCATGTCGGACGCTGACCGCGCTACTATAGTGAAGAACCACGCGCAGACCACGCGTGCCTAACGGGATTTGCCATATTTAGTATTTTTAAATGCAAAGTTAATTAGGACTAGGATGGCAGACTTGTCTAATTACACTAGGGTTTGTCTAGGCTATAAATATTAGTTGTTTTATTAGGTTTAGACGATCTTTTAATCTATATTCTCTTGGATTTCTTGGAGGCTACAAACCTTAGTTTTTAAGATTCAAGCATGTCAGGCTAAGTTCTTTTATTCAATCCTGAAGGGATGTTGAACCTTAGTATCAATTTATGGTTTGATTAAGTTTATAATATTTATTCTTTCATATTGAGATTTATTCTGATTTTGTATTTAAACTTTCATGTATGTTATTCAATTGACTAATTTGGTTTCTGCAGGATTAAATTAGTACATTGATATCATCTGTTAGATTAAGACATATTTTATGCAAATGAAGTGTGTCTAATCAAAGTAGTAGTTAATGATATTTTATTGTGGTCAAGCTTTGAAATATTGTTAAGATTTTCAGAAGACAAGTTAAATAATTCCTAATTGTGTAATTATTGCTTGGAATAATCTAATTCTCATTCTTCATACTTCTATCATATTAAATCTAGACTGATAGTTCTAGGTTGTATGTTAGTTAGATCTTTTGTTGGCGATCATCGCATTAGATCTACACTTAAGGAGAATTTTGGGTAATTTGTGATCGCGGTTATCTAGGGTTATTAATCTCATTGAAAAGGTAAATAGTGTAATTACTTGATTAATTCATAATTGAGCAAAGGGGATACTGAACTGAAGAATTGAAGTTTTTTAATCATTGATATTTTCTTAATTCACTTTCGTTAATTAATCTGTTCACACTAAAAAACCCCCAATTCATTGGAAATACTTGGATAGATATATGACAGTTCACTCTCTGTGGGATTGATCCTTGATTATTAGTATACTAATTCATGAGTTAGTTGAATAAAGAGTAAGGTAAATTTTGTAGTGCTAGACGACAGCTACCAAATTTTGGCGCCGTTGCCGGAGAGTGTTATTTGTTTTTAATTTATTCAATTGTTTTCATTTTTTTATTTTTATTTTTATTCCTCGATCCTCTCACTCTCTTGACTTGAAATTTGATCCAAAAATAGAGAGAGCCGCGCGAAGGCTTAGGACGGAAGCTCGAAAAACCCAAGGTTCACTTGTAGATTCCGATGAAGCTTCATCACCAGACCTTAACATCTCACTCACACTGCTTTCAGACTATTCTTCGAGCGAGTCAGACGAGGATATGGCGGTGCAAAATAATAGGACTTTGAAGGAATTGTCAACTCCTAATCTTACTCAATAACTCCTTTGTATTGAATATCCTGCTTTAAATGCTGCTTTTGAACTAAAATCTGGACTAATTCATCTTTTGCCTACTTTTTGTGGTCTTACAGGTGACGATCCGTACAAGCATTTGAAGGTGTTTCATGTTGTGTGCTCGACCATGAAGCCACATAATATTACGGAGGAGTAGATAAAGCTGAGAGCTTTCCCATTCTCTCTGGAAGACTTAGCAAAAGATTGGTTATATTATCTCCCCTCGGGATCAATACAATCATGGAACGACATGAATAGGCTATTTTTGGAGAAGTTCTTTCCTGCTTCGAGAGTAGCCAACATACGGAAGGAAATTTGTGGAGTCCGATAATTCAGCGATGAAACGCTGTATGAGTACTGGGAGAGATTCAAGAAGCTTTGCTCCAGTAGTCCACCCCACCAGATTAACGATCAACACCTCATCATCTACTTTTATGAGGGACTCATACCGATGGATAGAAGTATGATCGACGCTGCTAGTGGAGGAGCATTAGTGGATAAGACACCAGAGGCTGCAAAGAACTTGAAAGCAAACATGGTAGCCAATGCGCAATAATATGGAACACGGAATGATCATCCAGTGCAAAGAGTAAGTGGGGTAAGCACAACTAACGTAGAGTAATAGATTTCTGACTTAACTGCTTTGGTGAAACAATTAGCTACAGGTAACGTACCGGTTGCACAAGCTTGCCAAATCTATTTAATGGCAGGGCACCCTACAGATGCATACCCGACATTATAAGAGGAAGATAGTGCGCAGTAAGCTAATGCAGTGGGAAACTACCAGGCTCAGTCGCAGAGAAAATATGATCCTTTCTCAAACACATACAATCCAAGATGGAGGGATCATCCTAACTTGAGTTATGGGGGTGCTAGGCCACAGGCGCAAGGGTTTTACCCAGTTAAACCGTAATTTCAGCCAAATCAGCTACAGTACCAACCCAGACCAGCAGCACCGGCCAATCCTGGAACATCCTTGGAGGACATGTTCAAGGCATTCATGCAACAGACATAACAATTCCAACAAGTGACGAAGTCTTCCATCCACAGTTTGGAGAGTCAAATGAGCCAATTAGCCACTACTGTAGGTCAGTTGGACTCTCAAGGTTCAGGGAAGCTTCCATTGCAAACTTTTGTGAACCCAAAGGAGAATGCCAGTGCCATAACCTTGCAGAGTGGAAAACAGATGGATACACCTACAACTACAGTTGAGTTTGAAAAAGAGCAAGCAACGGAGGAACCGAAAAAATCTAAGGTACATCCTAACCCTCCTTGTCAGAAAGATATTCCACTTCCCTTTCCTCGTAGAAATTCTAGAAATTCAAAGAAAGATGAACAGGATAAAGAAATTCTAGAAACTTTTAGGAAGGTAGAAGTGAACATTCCATTACTTGATGCAATTAAACAAGTGCCACGGTATGCAAAATTTTTGAAAGAATTGTGCACTAACAAACGAAAATTAGAAAATGATAAAAAAGTCACAGTTGGGGAGAATGTATCAACAATTTTTTAAAGAAAAATGCCACCTAAATGTAAAGATACAGGCATGTTCACGATCCCATATAAGATAGGAAACACTAGATTTGAGAAGGCCATGCTAGACTTAGGTGCTTCAATTAATGTGATGCCATTATTTGTTTATAAGTCTCTGAATCTTGGACCTTTAAAAAATACTGGTGTAATTATACAATTGGCTGATCGTACTAACACCTACCCCCGAGGGGTAGTTGAAGATGTCTTGGTGCAGGTGAACGAACTAATCTTTCCTGCAGATTTTTACATAGTGGATATGAAAGATGATACATCCCCGAACCCATCACATGTAACACCTGAGAAAATCGAGCGTTTATGAAAATGAATTTTTATTTAATTTAGTGAATAAAGTTTGGATTATTTATTTATTAAACTGAGTAAGCTAATTGTAGGTCATTTTATGACCTAGAGAATGCATAAATGAGTAGGATTCTGGCTATGTGCTTGGAATAAATGATATGAATTTATAAGATAAAAATAAAAGGTTTTCGAGAATAAAAATATTTTGGGAAAAGACAAAATAAACACTATTCAACCCTAAGGGTTAGGGTTTAACCCTAAGGGTTAGGGGTTAAGACCCTATGCCATTTCGAGAGTTCAGAATGTCAGAATGATGTTCTATCGAAAGATTTGACGGTATTATACCGTGAAAAGTTAAGTTAGCCGAGGAAAGTTTTCTCGGGAAGAAAAGTGCGGGAATCACTATTCATCCGTTTCTGCTTGGGAATTTATTTTAAAATTCTGAGAAACGCGTAATGATAGAATTTCAAGACGAGGTGGATTATGTAATAATAATTAGTTTATGTCTCACGAAGTTTTCGCTTAGGGACTTAAAGCCTAAGTGTTAGGAAAAGTGAAATTAATGATTAATTATTGACGTATAATAATATATGATTATTATACGGAATAAATACGCGTATAATACGAAGTATTGTACGAGAATTATGCGGAGAAGATACGAGAATTAATACGACGTATAATATAAATTTTATACGGAGTAAATAAGTTAAAATAAAGTGAATTAGAATTAATTAGAATTAAAAGTTAATAAGTTTAACCCGTGGGTCGAACCATTGGGTAAACGGGTGGTTTTAACCCATGGTTCAACCCACAACCCATGTTGGATATGGGGGAACTGTTGGGTTTGTACGTAACGCAATCATCCAATCAAATCACATAAATAGGGCGGAAGCGCGAAACATAGGTTTTCAAAAATTTATACAAACCCATAACCATGATCATGCTTTGTGCTAGTTATCAATAACAGAAAAGAGAGAACATGAAATTATACCTTTGAAGATCCAAGCTTTCTCAGGTACTAGTTCTACTCCTTTGATTCCTTTGATTCCTCTAGTAGTGCCTCCTTCCCTTGATCAATGTCAGTCACCTAAATGTTTGGCCTCTAACGGTGATCCACCAAGGAAGATAAAGAATTCAAGAAGATGGGTTATTGGCTTAACCCTTGTTTCTATCTCTATAGAATATGTGTACTCCCAACCTTTGGAAAAATTCATGTACCTTATTTCTGATATAAGACTTTCTTATATAGATATTAGGTTAACCCTCCTAATCTAATTAGAATAAAGTTTTATTTAATTAATTAATTAAACACTTTTAATTAATTTATATCCTAATCTTATTAGGATTGAGAGAGAGTACTGATATTATATTAATTTCTCAACTCCTTTAGAATTAAAATAATAATAATAATAATAATAATAATATTAATAAGACTCCTCTTTATTAATTTATATTTAATATTTCTTAAATATTAAATATTAAATATTAAGTTATTTAATTTATTCTATCACCATAGATTAAATTAATTATACTTAATGCATTATTACTATCATGCCATTTTTTTCTTAAATAATTCTTCTTCCTTTTATGGTGTGACCCTTTAGGTTCTCCATATTAAACCGGTTGTGAATAAATCAATTAGAACAATTCTAATCTTATTGAAATAAATAAATTAAACTAATAATCTATTTAAATAAATAATATTTATTCTACAATAGGGATAAGCCTCCCTAGCGATCAACGACTTTCCAGATAATATAGATTTCAACATTAATCATAAAAGAACCTGTGAGTTAATAGTTACCGTACAATTCAATCCTTCCACCATACAATGTTCCAATTAAATATAAGACATGGATTTACTGTCAAGTCTTAATTTATTTAATCATATGTATTTCGATTAGAAAACGCACAACTCCAAATAATGCAAATTAGAAACCTCTTTCTAATTTCATTCTACCTTGGCCAAGGATTCCTGGGTTGTCATTTAACGAATCACATAGGACATATCTCCTCTTTTACTAGAGGTGGTAGATTCTTTATTGATCATACATTATCTCCATATGCAACTCATTATACCCAAGCATACCTTATATATGCCTTAAAAGGCCTTAAGAAATAAGTCAAAGTATAATTTGTTACATACAAGATACTATGATGATCTCAAGTCCAAGGATCACTTGTACTACTATCACATTAGGAATTCCTATTGACAGACGAGTAAAACTCCATTAGGTATTCCATAGCGAGTCACATTCAGGGAACTTATTCTCCAATAAGCACCTACATACTTGCTTTAGTGTCTCCACACAAATGACCATGAGATCAGTCATCCTCATCCAATGAGCAAGCAACATATGTACCAATCTATCCGGATTTACTAATCCCCTTTTTAGTAATCCCATGATTGGGAGCTATTTTAGTTTTTAAGCTTTTTAAGAATTTAGATCTCATTAGCATGATCTCATCATGATTCTAAAAGCATTGCTTAAAACTATGGGTTATTTATATATTATAAAACAGCACGATGTAGATAATTAAATGCCTTAAATGAATATTTTATTAATAAATAAATAAGATTGTTTACAAAGTATGTGCTTTATCATCATACATGATTGGCTTGTATGCACACTACTATTAATCTCCCACTTGCACTAAAGCCAATCGCCATGGTATCTCATACCCATCTTTTCTAAGTGACGATCAAACTGCTGTTGTGTTAGAGCTTTAGTAAATGGATCTGCAATGTTGTCTTGAGAGTCCACATGCTCCAAGGTGACGTCTCCTCTTTCAATGATCTCCCTGATCAGGTGAAATCGCCTCAACACGTGTCTTTGGATTTCTGATGAGACCTGGGTTTCTTAGCCTGTGCAACCGCTCCGGTGTTGTCACAGTATACAGGAACTGCTTCTCCAATGATAGGAACCACACCAAGTTCAGTTATGAACTTCTTCATCCAAACAGCTTCCTTTGCAGCTGCACTTGCAGCTATATACTCTGCCACTATCATTGAATCAGCAACTATTTGCTGCTTGGAACTCGTCCAACTCACTGCGCCTCCGTTCAAGGTAAACACATACCCTGAAACAGATTTACTGTCATCTTGGTCTGTTTGAAAACTTGAGTCCGTGAATCCCTCGAGTTTTAATTCAGACCCACCGTAGATAAGAAAAATATCTTTAGTCCTTCTCAAGTACTTTAGGATATTTTTCACTGCCTTCCAGTGCTCTTCTCCTGGATTCGACTGGTATCTGCTCGTTACACTAAGTGCGTGAGCAACATCCGGTCTAGTACATATCATACCGTACATGATAGATCCTATTGCAGAAGCATAAGGGATCTTACTCATACGGTTTCTATCCTCAGGTATCTTTGGGGCCTGTTTCTTGGAGAGATGTATTCCATGGCTCATCGGCATGAGACCACTTTTGGAATCTTCCATGCTAAACCTCTTTAGCATCGTATCAATGTACGTTCCTTGGGATAAGTCAAGCATCCTTTTAGATCTATCTCTATATATCTTTATCCCCAAAATATAGGATGCTTCACGCAAGTCCTTCATGGAGAAGTTTTTAGATAACCAGTTTTTTATTGATTGTAACATAGGAATGTCATTCTCTATCAGTAATATATCATCAACATATAATACAAGGAATGATACTGCACTCCCACTAACCTTCTTGTATACACATGGTTCATCCTAGTTTTTGATAAAATCAAACTCTTTGATTGTCTCATCAAAACGAATGTTCCATCTACGAGAAGCTTGCTTCAACCCATAAATGGATCGTTGTAGCTTGCAGACTTGATTTATTCCAACTTTTGAAATAAATCCCTCTGGCTGTGTCATATACACATCCTCCTCAAGTTTCCCATTGAGGAAGGCCGTTTTCACGTCCATCTGCCAGATCTCATAGTCGTTATAAGCTGCAATCGCAAGAAAAATCCGAATGGACTTTAGCATAGCTACTGGTGAGAAGGTTTCAACATAGTCAACTCCTTGTCTTTGTTTGAAACCTTTTGCAACCAGTCGGGCCTTATAGGTCTCTACCTTGTCATCCGCTCCGGTCTTTCTTTTAAAGACCCATTTACACCCAATAGGCTTAATGCCTTCAGGTGGTGAAACCGAAGTCCATACTTTGTTCTCATACATGGAGTCCATTTCGGATTTCATGGCTTCAAGCCATTTTCCTGAGTCTTTATTACTCATAGCCTGTTCGTAATTCAATGGATCATCATCATTCATGATGTGTACCTCATCGTCATCCTCTATAACGAATCCATACCTCTCAGGTAACTTCGGTACTCTTCCAGATTTACAAACAGGGTGTGGTACAGTAGGTTCTTCTACTTGGTTAGGTACCTGACTTTGATCCGTGGTAATTTGTGGTTCTTGAACTTCTTCAAGGTATATCTTACTCCCACTGACCCCTTCATGGATAAACTCTTTCTCCAAGAAGGCAGCATATTTCGCAACAAACACCTTTTGATCAGTTGGATGATAGAAATAATACCCTACGGTTTCTTTAGGGTATCCCACAAATCTACACTTATCGAATTTAGTCTGTAGCTTATCATTTTTAAACTTTTTAACATAAGCTGGACAACCCCAAGTCTTAACATGCTTAAGATTTGGTTTCCTCCCTTTCCATATCTCATATGGAGTCTTTGGGGCGGATTTTGTAGGTACCTTATTAAGTAGGTATGCAGCCGTTTCTAGGGCATAACCCCAGAAGGAAATTGGAAGGTCGGTAAAACTCATCATAGATTGAACCATATCCAACAGTGTTCGATTTCTCCTTTCAGATACTCCATTTAACTGTGGTGTACCTGGAAGAGTCCATTGTGAGATTATACCATTTTCTTTGAGATAATTGAGAAACTCACCACTTAAGTATTCTCCATCTCGATCTGATCGAAGTATCTTAATACTCTTACCCGTTTGTTTCTCTACTTCACTTTTGAACTCTTTGAACTTTTCAAATGATTCTGATTTGTATTTCATTAAATACACATATCCAAATCTTGAGTGATCATCAGTGAAAGTAATAAAATAAGAATACCCACCCCTTGCACTTGTTGTCATAGGTCCACAAACGTCTGTGTGAATCAATGCCAATAACTCTGTAACTCTTTCTCCTTTTCCACTAAAAGGAGATTTAGTCATTTTACCCATGAGATAAGATTCATAAGTTGGATATGATTCATAATCGGATTGCTCTAGGAGCCTATCCTTATGCAACTTGGATAATCTTGTTTCATTGATATGACCGAGTCTATAGTGCCACATGTAGGTATAATTAATATCATCTCTTTTCCTTTTCTTAGTTTGTTCAATTTGAAATATATTTTCTTGCAAGTCAAGTATATATAGCCCATTTCGCAAATTTCCAATACCATATAAAACATCGTCTTTATAAATAGAACAACCATTGTTCTTTATAATAACGTCAAAACCTTCCATATCCACTACAAAAATTAAAATAATATTTTTAATAATATTCAGAACATAATAACAGTTATTAAGATAAATGGACTTGCCCGAAGGCATTGCTAAACAATAAGTTCTTACAGCTAATGTAGTAACCTTTGCTCCATTCCCCACTCGTAGGATCACCTCTTCATTGTTCAGCTTTCTACTTCTGACCAGTCCCTGCACAGTGTTACATATGTGAGACCCACAGCCGGTATCCAATACCCAAGTAGAATTATGACTTTCAAAAAAATTAATTTCAATCATAAACAAACCTTGATTGGAAGTTGAAGCTTCTCCAAGCTTCTTCTCTGCTAGAAACTTCTTGCAGTTCCTCTTCCAATGTCTCGGCTCGTTGCAATGAAAGCACATTCCTTTAGCTGGTTTAGGTTTCTTTTGTTCCTTTTCTTTCCCCTTTCCCTTAGCCTTCTTGGATTTCTTCTTTTCAGAAGACACCTTGGGCCTCTTCCTATTATTGGAAGAATCCACCATCAAGACATGGTTCTTCTTGGATGGAAAGTGACCTTCTGCAGTTTTCAGCATGTTAAGCAGCTCAGGCAAGCTGACATCTAGCTTATTCATGTGAAAATTAACCACAAACTGTGAGAAGGTCTCAGGGAGTGACTGCAAGACCAAGTCTTGACTCAACTCCCCATCCATGATACCCAAGCTATCCAAGGCGTTCAATCAAATTGATTACCTTCAGAACATGAGTCTCGACGGCAGTGCCCTCAGTCATCCGAGATCGGAAGAGCTCCTTAGATATCTCATATCTAGCAGTCCTACTCTGTTCACCATACAACTCCTTGAAGTGAAGCAGCATAGCAGGAGCATCCATATTTGCGTGCTGACGCTGAAGCTCGTTATTCATGGATGCGAGCATGATGCATTGAGCCACAGATGCATCATCTTGCCATTTATTAAAAGTGGCAATCTCTTCCTCAGAGGCTGTTTCCAAAACAGATTCAGGGATAGTTGAATTTAGGACAGAAAAAATCTTTTCAGCAATGACAACAATTCTCAGATTTCTTAGCCAGTTCTCATAATTTGGGCCGGTAAGCTTATTTGCATCAAGTATGCTTCGTAGTGAGATTAGTGATTTTGACATTTTTTAAAATTCTGCATGTGAAAAGACAACATATTTAGCAAACATTCATTTTATTATCTTTGCATACCAAAATAAATTTAGGTCTTTATTTTAAATTGGTATCTCCCACTATTTTCATCAAACTATATTACCCTCACTTGTATAGTTCGGCAACATCTTAATTAAAGATTTGCTAGTGAGAATAAGGATCCCATTTCAAATGTATATAACCTTGTGGATAGCACAACAAGCGATATACAAATAAATAGGTAGACAACTCTTATCAATTACATCACCATGTAACTGTAATACCCGAGAATTTCCATATATTATTAAATAAATATATTAATGGAAATGAGAATTTATTTGAATATAAATGATTTTGTGTTATGAGATGAATTAATTCAATTATATATAATTGAATAATTATAATAATTGAGAAATTGGTGGAGTTTGTGATAAACTCGTTGATTGCCTTGTGTGGCACAGTGACGTAATATAAGAATGATTATATTAATTTAAGCGAACAATTAATCTATATTAATTGTTAATCGAAGAATATTAATTAACTGTTATAAAATACTAATGAGGATTGATTAATAATATGTGATTATTATTGCAAGAAACATAATAATAATGAGCAACGTGTTTATAAATATAATAAGATTTATATCAAAGTGATAGTTAATCATATAAAGGTTAATTAGATTGTTATGGAGGTTAACAATTATATTGATTGATGTAGGATATGTGTATATTATTAATTAATATTCAATTTATAAGATGAGAAATTATATGTGCAAGCATGCGAATTAAATGTATAGTAACTATATGTTATGATATGTGTAGGTGACAAATGATGTGTGGATATACATTAAAATAATGTATCATGGATCTATTATAAATAATTGTTGAGTAATACAATTTAATAATATATGATATAATGTAATGTGGTAGTATCCGATTGTATTATATCGGTAAGATAAAATGTACATAGATTATATGTATTCAAATTGCATTTATTACATTATGGGGAGAACATTGTAATTATAACCTAAGAGTACATATAATATATAACATAAGTGTAGCATATAGTCCATTTGTAAGAATGCTGAGATTTGCTTGGCTTGTCCCAATATAATAGTCACTCTCCTTTCCCTCATTCACGTGCACAGCCATTATGGCCTAAGCCTATTGCTTCTCCTTAAACTCAGTAAATTTCCATAGCCTTGTAGCAATGATGAGCAAGGGAGTGGTTTTAATGATGGATTCTAACAACTAAATACCTACCATTCTATAACCTTCATGCAATTTGACAATCCGTTAGTTTGATTTGGGAGTTAGAAGCTTGGACTGTGTATTCATTCTTCTATATAAAGGAACTCCCTGCACCTTCATTTCATTTCTGAAATATTTCTAAGAGAAGAGAGTATACTGTGATTGTCTATTTAGTTCAGAAGGAATTTCTATAGTAGCATCAGCAAGCTTACTCCATAACAGAGGTATAAATCCTCTTCGTGTCTTCATTTTCATTTTCTGTCAAAAGAACTCCATTGTTGTTCTCTGAGTTTTGTTGAAATTCTTGATTATGCCAAATTGGTTCATGATTGGTTTGTAGAACCCTTATATTGTTGTTATATGAACATACACACATGATGGAACCACTGAATAGTCTTTCATTTCCATTGTTCCTCTTCAATTTCTGTAGATACATGAAATTCGTAAATTAGTTAGAGTTCATGAAATTGGAAATTGATAATTGCTATTGACTGTTATATAAGCATATATGTATGTGTTAGTAAGTTAAACAAGTCTAATATCTGGGTATGTTGAAATCGATGAAATGGGAGGTTTTGGGTCGATTTTCGCTGCAGTCTGAACCGCAGAAAACTACCTCGACGCCGCAGAGCCGCAGCCCGCGCCGCAGCGCCGCACGCAGCGCCACTCGCGCCGCAGCGCCAGTATTAAGCTACTGTTGCCGCGCCGCAGCGCCAGCCTCTGTGTTCAGTTTTCTGCATTCTGCAACAAAACTGTTATGTACCAATTGTTTAATTTTTGTTTAAACAAGCATGGGAGCATGATTAATACATATATATAATCCTAATGAGGCAATGTAAGCATGTTTTAGTATATTAGCATGCATGGTTAAGCAAACGACACATAGTTTGGAAACGAATTTAAAGTTTCATAAACGACGTTAACATATATGAAGCATGTATACATTCTGACTTTTCGAGCATGTTTATAGGGCCTTGAAATACATGAAAAGCATGTTAACTTACATATGTAGGTTTCATAAGGAAGCATGAACATGATAGACCTTATTAATGAACTATACTAACAAAGTATAAGCTTTGAACGTGAACGTTGGTATGTTATGACGAGAATTAGAATTTGACATTTATGGACACATGTGATAGTACTCTTAGACTCATTCATGTGTCATGCATGTATATATACCATGATTAGTTGCCGTGATTAAAGTTTAGCATGAACAAAGCATGTTTTCAAGATAATAACAATGCTAGCTACATATATGCAATACGAGTACTCATGAGCATGACTAATACAAGTTATATGAATATCTTATGTGTTTAAAAGCAATCATGTTAGACCATATGAGTTCGTGTCCTTGAATGGCTTTAAGTATTAACTTAAGAACCTATACCATGTACGATTGGATTTGGAAAAGTTATACAAGCATGAAAGTATCCTTTAAATATGAATACATGCTACGCGATATTATATGATGTTACTTGAACCCGATTTTGACGGTTAACTTAAGGAGATGCCGTAACTTGCTAAAATGAAATATATTTAGTATTGATTGTGGTCTTATGTGATATTAATAATATGCAAGCATGTTTGCTAATTTTTGAGATCTTATATAATATGAGAATGCGTTTAAACTCTAAAGAAGGAACGTTAAGGATAGAAATTATATTCTATATAACTGTGTAGCTAGGTAAAACTTAGCTTATGTGTTGATCGTATATTCAAAGAGAAAATATGAAGTTAAATTATATGACTAATGAATATCATATATATACGTAACTGTATTACGATAAGAATTCGAAAGTGTTGATTGCTTTTCGTGGATAAACTACGCTAAAGGCAAGTTCTCTTACTTACACTCTTTTAAAGTGCAAGTATCCTAACCGACGCATTTACTTTATGCAAGGAAATCTATGATTGTGAAAGTTTCCTAACTTATACTCTTTTACTATGCAAGTATCCTATCTTGTGTATTGCGAACTAGTTTCCTATTTAATCGGTTGAATCGAATTAGCATACTTGAACTCTTATTTCATTAAAGCTATTATTCATGTTGAACTTAGTATTGTTCTTGAATATTGTGAAAGTGTCTATGTCATTTGATTCGGCTGGACTTATGTTATTGAAAAGCAACCCAAACTAATTGATTGGTGCGGGATCTTGTATTTGACTGAGAAGAACAACCTTCTTTGAAGGGAATATATAATTGTCGGAGAACCGACGTGCACACTTGAGTATGGTTGATTGTTATGCATAACAAGGGTACTTTAGGCTGATCACCTGTTGTACCTGTTTTTGTTGGATTTTCAGTTTATTACTGTCAATTCTAGTAGAAGTTCATAGTCCGTAGTGACTACTCAGTATTCAATTATTTGAAATCTTGAATTGACTTATTATTGAATCATATTGATATTATCCTGTCCTTAGCGACTGATATTGAGAACTGTTGATATTCTTGTTATTCTTGAACTATCAAATCTTGTTATACCCTTTCGAGAATTGAGAATCTTATTACTCACCCTTATTGTATATTACTTGCTGGGCAATTTGTGCTTATTCTTGCTTTCCCTAAAACATTTCAGTTAAGGCAGAGCATGGTGAACCTTCGGGCGTTGATAAGGGCAAGGGCAAAGCTACCAACTAGCTTATGTATGTTATGTTTTAAATATATTAATATTGTATGAAGATGATGTAGTAAGACTGGATTTGATTATGTTTAAGCTTAAGTTAGATTATGTAATAAGTCGTTAACTGATATTATTATGTAATCTATTAAGTACTGTAGGTTGCGAGACTTGGGGGAATAATTATAATAAATCATTGTAAATTATTCTAAAATAGATTTTCCGCTGTGATCGTATTATATTTAATTATTATTATTGTGATGTATTACCATGAGCACGTGATGAACCGAATTCGAGAGACCAAGTGGCGGTCCTGGAATTTGGGGGCGTCACAGGTTGGTATCAGAGCCGTAGTTATAAACCTTAGGAACGAGTGTCCTTAGACTATAACTTAGGTGAACTTAGAAGTTAGGAAGGAGATAAAACTCATGTAGAGTTTTCCTTGAGAGACTTAGTCTGTTATGAAATGTAACTTCATTCTATACAATGAACTTATATTTTATTTAACATTCTAATGGAGATGCTATTTCGTGTCTTGTGTTTGTGATTATAGGATGACAGACACAGGTGTACCTAGTAGAGTGGCCGAGGAGGAGCCCAGGGATATACATGTAGTGTACGAGGCACCTCTAGAGGCTACACCAGTGCAGGCTGTTGCACCGATCGAGTCCGACGACGAGGACGAGATTGAGATAGAGACTGATCTAGAGGAGGAGCCGATGGAGGATGAGCCAGTAGAGGACTCTGATGAGGCTACTATAGAGGAGCAGATGCTAGGAGAGTATGAGGAGCGGATCCTAGAGTTAGACTGTAGAGTTCAGGAGCTGCAGGCAGAGGCCCACGAGAGAGAGTCTGAGTTCAAGAAGCTGAGGGACGAGGACCACCAGAGGAAGCTGGCTATGCAAGAGTTAGAGGTGGAGATTGCCTACCGTAGGGAGGCAGGGATCCAGATGGGGACTCTGTTTCACAGGTCAGTGGCTAGGAATGCAGATTTGGCAGAGAAGCTAGAAGAGGTTGAGCAGAGGGAACTGAGTGAGAAGACTGAGAAAGAGGCACTCTGTACTCAGCTAGAGTTGGAGGTGATGGATAGGTTACACTTCGAGGAGAAGTGGGAAGCGTCTAATGAGAGAGCTGACGACCTTGAGGATGAGGTCAGGTGCAAAAAGAGAAAGATGAACAAGATGGGGTATGTGTTCCGTTCAGCTTTTGAAAGGGTGATTGATGGTGTGTACCACTACCCGGCAGAACAGGGACAGACTCTACATACCTTGAGCCGAGAGCTGTTTGCATATATAGCACAGTTGGAGTACAAGAGCGCAGTGGAACGCGGGATGATGGGATGAGATTTCCTTAGTCAGTCTAGTGGTAGTACTAGTTGTGTCTTTATGTATTGTATATACTATGTTGTAATTCCGATCTTTTGTGTAAGATGTGGGATGATGATGTAAACCCCGAGTTAGTTTCTGTTAGAGGGGTAGTATGGTAGTAGGTTGGTATATTCCCCGTCTTTTGTGATATTAGGGGATATATGTGATGACATTTATAGCAGTATGCTCGGAAATCATGTAATGAAAATGAAATGGCATATGAATATAAATGGAGTTGATTTTAGAAACGTGTTATAAATTTATTCTTTTAGTATTAAAAGAAATACTTAAGTAATATACTTGAATAATAATAAAATGAAAATAATTGTGATGCAGATAATGCCGCCCAGACGTAGATTGACTGCACCCGAAGAATCCGTTAACAATGAGAGAGAACAAGTAGACCCGATCCAGAAACTGGTAGACTTGTTAGGAGAAGCCTTAAGGGGAAGGAACAATGAACCCGTTCGCCCGAACCCTCAAACTGTGTCAGTAACAACCTTTAAAGACTTTAAGAGTGTAGGACCCCCGGAGTTCGAGGGAACTACCGACCCAATCGTCGCACAAACGTGGATCAAAGAGATCGAAAAAGCTTTCACTATAGCTAGCGTAGGCGAAGATCAGAAGACGGTGTTTGCCACGTACATGATGAGGGGAGAGCGAACTACTGGTGGGAGGCTAATCAACAAAGAGCTGGAGAAGGGATAATAGCTTGGGATAAGTTTAAGACACTGTTCTTCGAGAATTACTTTCCGAAAAGTATGAAGAATAGGATGGAGGTGAAATTCCTAGAGTTAAAACATGGTGAAATGACGGTGGTGCAATACGCGGCTAGGTTTAACGAACTAGCGCGATTTGCGGAGCACCAAGTTGGTGATGAAGAGAGGAAGGCTTGACGCTTTGAACAAGGGTTGAAGCCATGGCTGTTCAATAAGGTATCAGTTCTTCAAATTGATTCCTTTGCAGCATTACTGGAGAAGGCAATCATTGCGGAAGGTGGCAGTGAGGCCTTAAGTCTGTATAACAAAGAAAAGAAAGGAAAGAATACTGGAGGAGAGAATCGTACGGGAGGAAGCAGTAGCGGAGGAAGCAACTTGGGAAAGAGAAAGTGGGAGAACAACAACAACAACAAAAACAACAACAAAAACAACAATAATAATCAATCAGGGAATTTTCGTGGAGGTTTCAAGAAGAGGGCTGAAGGATGCCCGAAGTGTGGGAAGAATCACCAGGGCGAGTGCTGGAAGGGACGTGGCACTTGCTACAACTGCGGACAGGAAGGGCACATCTCGCCCAACTGTTTGAAACCGAAAAAGATACAAGGATGCTTTGCGTGTGGCTCGACGGAGCACCGAATTAAGGACTGCCCAAAGAAGGGAAGTGGCGGGGGTAGTAATCAGCAAGGAGGCAACAAGCTGATGATCGGTGGACCGGCACAATCCAACCGCCCAACCGCCAGAACCTTTAACATGACCGTCCAAGACGCAGTGGCTGCGAAGAATGTGGTGTCAGGTATAATCCCAATCAATGATATAAATGCTTATGTATTATTTGATTCGGGTGCCACCTGTTCTTTTGTATCTGAAGAATTTGCTAGTAGACTTAGTACACCTCGAGAACTATTAGAAAATCCTTTGATCATAGAAGTTGCTAATAAGGAAGTGATCCCTGTAGAATACGTTTATCGAAATTGTCGCGCAAATATTAGTAAACATGAACTGAGCGTAGACTTGATTCCTATTAGACTGGGAGAATTTGACGTAATACTGGGAATGGATTGGTTGTATAACCATGCTGCGATAATTGACTTGCAGAACAAATGTGTGAACCTTCAGACTCCGAGTAAGTCTAAGGTAGTGTTTTATGGTAGCTCATCGCTTAAGCAATCGTGTTGCGTTACGATGATGCAGGCCAAGAAATTGTTAAGGAAAGGATGTGGAGGATATTTAGCTTACATCGTTGATACTCGGAAGAAGGGAGTAGAAATTAAGGATATATCCGTAGTTAATGAATTTCAAGACGTGTTTCCGGACGATCTGCCTGGTCTTCCGCCAGACAGAGAAATCGAATTCGTAATAGACTTAGCACCGGGAACGGCACCGATTTCGAAAGCTCCATATCGTATGGCGCCAGTAGAAATGAAGGAATTGATGATACAATTGCAAGAATTATTGGATAAGGGTTACATTCGACCGAGTGTTTCTCCTTGGGGAGCACCAGTACTATTCGTTAAGAAGAAGGACGGATCGATGAGGCTCTGTATCGATTATCGAGAATTGAATAGAGTAACGATCAAGAACCGGTATCTGCTACCGAGGATAGACGACTTATTTGATCAACTGAAGGGAGCAAAGTGTTTCTCAAAGATCGACCTACGAACAGGATATCATCAACTGAAGGTACGGGATGAGGACATACCAAAGACTGCGTTTCGAACCCGTTATGGACACTACGAGTTTTTGGTAATGTCATTCGGATTGACTAATGCTCCGGCAGCATTTATGGACTTGATGAACCGAGTTTTCAAGCCATACTTGGATAAATTTGTAGTGGTTTTTATCGACGACATTTTGATCTACTCAAAGACAGAGGAAGAACACGCCGAACATCTAAAGATTATTTTGGAGGCACTAAGGAAGGAGAAGATGTATGCAAAATTTTCTAAGTGCGAATTTTGGATGGAGAAGGTTCAATTCTTAGGCCACGTGGTGGATAAGAATGGAATCTCTGTAGACCCTGCGAAGGTTGAAGCAGTAAGTAATTGGGAACAACCGAGAACACTGACGGAGGTGAGAAGCTTTCTAGGGTTAGCTGGGTACTATCGAAGATTCATCCAAGATTTTTCTAAGATAGCAACCCCGTTGACCAATTTGACTAGAAAGACGGTGAAATTTGTATGGACTGACAAATGCGAAGAAAGTTTTCAAGAACTGAAAAGGAGATTGAGCGAAACACCTGTGTTATCATTACCAGATGATGCGGGAAATTTTGTGGTGTATAGTGATGCATCGTACAAGGGGCTTGGCTGTGTGCTCATGCAACATGACAAGGTTATTGCATATGCGTCACGACAATTGAAGG
Organism: Panax stipuleanatus; assembly: GCA_020205555.1. Classification (NCBI taxonomy): domain Eukaryota; kingdom Viridiplantae; phylum Streptophyta; class Magnoliopsida; order Apiales; family Araliaceae; genus Panax; species Panax stipuleanatus. Next base: position 65,958,915 of record CM035121.1, read on the forward strand.
ATTACGAAAAACGATACCCTACTCATGACTTAGAGTTAGCGGCAGTAGTTTTTACGTTAAAGATATGGAGACATTATCTATACGGAGAAAAATGTGAGATATACACGGACCACAAAAGTCTGAAATATATCTTCACACAGAAGGAGTTAAACATGCGGCAGAGAAGGTGGTTAGAATTAATCAAAGACTATGACTGCGATATTCTTTATCACCCGGGAAAGGCAAATGTGGTTGCCGACGCTCTGAGCAGGAAAGGAAGGGAGAAGTTGTTTAATTTAACAACTCAGGAAGAGTTGATAAGAGAGATGGAGAAATTGGAGATAGAAGTAAAAGGACCAGAAAAGTCTGGTGAGAAGTTAATTGTAATGGAAGCTAGTCCGACGTTGTTGAATAGAGTAAAGGAAGCTCAGGAAAAGGATGAAGAGTGTGAGAAAATCCGAAAGAGGATCACAGAAAGTGAGGAAGAAAAATTTCGAATGGATAAAGACGGTATTTTGAGATTTGAAGGGAGAGTGTGGGTACCAGCGGTAACCGAGTTGAGGGAAGAGATTTTGCACGAGGCACACAATACGACATATTCCGTTCATCCGGGAGGCACAAAGATGTACCGAGATCTAAGGCAACATTTTTGGTGGCCTAATTTGAAACGGGAAGTCGCAGAGTGCATCAATAAATGCTTGACTTGCCAACGCGTTAAAGCAGAGCATCAGCGGCCAAGTGGTTTACTACAACCGTTAGAAATACCAGAGTGGAAATGGGAGCATATTACCATGGACTTCGTGGTAGGACTTCCAGTTACACAGAAAGGTTATGATACTATTTGGGTTATCGTGGATCGACTAACGAAGACCGCACACTTTCTACCAATCAAGATCCGCTACAGTTTGAACCAATTAGCAAGCCTATATGTAAAAGAAATTATTTCACGACATGGAGTGCCGGTGTCAATTGTCTCTGATCGAGATCCGCGCTTCACGTCCAATTTTTGGAAGAGTTTGCAGGAAAGAATGGGAACGCAGTTGAGGTTGAGTACAGCTTATCATCCTCAAACAGACGGACAAAGTGAGCGAACAATACAAACGCTATAAGACATGCTTAGGACTTGCGTGATGGATTTTAAGGGAAATTGGGACGACCACCTACCCTTAGTAGAATTCGCATATAATAATAGCTACCATGCGAGTATTGGCATGCCACCGTACGAAGCTCTTTACGGGAGAAAGTGCAGAACGCCGTTATGTTGGGACGAAGTCGGAGAACGACGAATACTCGGACCAGAGTTAGTTCAACAAACCGCAGACGTGGTGACAGTGATAAGAGCCAGACTTGTAGCAGCTCAAGATCGCCAGAAGAAATACGCAGATTTGCATCGGCAGGACCGAGACTTCAAAGTCGGCAGTTTCGTATTCTTGAAGGTATCTCCATGGAAGGGAAAAATCCGTTTCGGCAAGAAAGGAAAATTGAGTCCAAGATTCATAGGACCATTCGAGATACTGAAGCGAGTGGGCGAAGTGGCATGCAAAGTTGCGTTACCACCCGAGTTGGAGCATATCCACAACGTGTTCCACATTTCCGTGTTGCGACCGTACAAGGCCGACTACAAGCACGTGATTTCTTACGAGCCCATTCAAGTGGAGAAGAACTTGGCGTATGAAGAAATTCCTGTCCAAATATTAGATAGGAAAGAACAAACTTTGAGAAATAAAGTTATTTCATCTGTAAAAGTACTTTGGCGTAACCACGATGTCGAGGAGGCAACGTGGGAGTTAGAAGATAGGATGATGAGGGACTATCCCCATCTATTTGTGTAACCTTGTAGCAATTCCGGGACGAAATTTTTATAAGGGGGGGAGGATGTAATACCCGAGAATTTCCATATATTATTAAATAAATATATTAATGAAAATGAGAATTTATTTGAATATAAATGATTTTGTGTTATGAGATGAATTAATTCAATTATATATAATTGAATAATTATAATAATTGAGAAATTGGTGGAGTTTATGATAAACTCGTTGATTGCCTTGTGTGGCACAGTGACGTAATATAAGAATGATTATATTAATTTAAGCGAACAATTAATCTATATTAATTGTTAATCGAAGAATATTAATTAACTGTTATAAAATACTAATGAGGATTGATTAATAATATGTGATTATTATTGCAAGAAACATAATAATAATGAGCAACGTGTTTATAAATATAATAAGATTTATATCAAAGTGATAGTTAATCATATAAAGGTTAATTAAATTGTTATGGAGGTTAACAATTATATTGATTGATGTAGGATATGTGTATATTATTAATTAATATTCAATTTATAAGATGAGAAATTATATGTGCAAGCATGCGAATTAAATGTATAGTAACTATATGTTATGATATGTGTAGGTGACAAATGATGTGTGGATATACATTAAAATAATGTATCATGGATCTATTATAAATAATTGTTGAGTAATACAATTTAATAATATATGATATAATGTAATGTGGTAGTATCCGATTGTATTATATCGGTAAGATAAAATGTACATAGATTATATGTATTCAAATTGCATTTATTACATTATGGGGAGAACATTGTAATTATAACCTAAGAGTACATATAATATATAACATAAGTGTAGCATATAGTCCATTTGTAAGAATGCTGAGATTTGCTTGGCTTGTCCCAATATAATAGTCACTCTCCTTTCCCTCATTCACGTGCACAGCTATTATGGCCTAAGCCTATTGCTTCTCCTTAAACTCAGTAAATTTCCATAGCCTTGTAGCAATGATGAGCAAGGGAGTGGTTTTAATGATGGATTCTAACAACTAAATACCTACCATTCTATAACCTTCATGCAATTTGACAATCCGTTAGTTTGATTTGGGAGTTAGAAGCTTGGACTGTGTATTCATTCTTCTATATAAAGGAACTCCCTGCACCTTCATTTCATTTCTGAAATATTTCTAAGAGAAGAGAGTATACTGTGATTGTCTATTTAGTTCAGAAGGAATTTCTATAGTATCATCAGCAAGCTTACTCCATAACAGAGGTATAAATCCTCTTCGTGTCTTCATTTTCATTTTCTGTCAAAAGAACTCCATTGCTGTTCTCTGAGTTTTGTTGAAATTCTTGATTATGCCAAATTGGTTCATGATTGGTTTGTAGAACCCTTATATTGTTGTTATATGAACATACACACATGATGGAACCACTGAATAGTCTTTCATTTCCATTGTTCCTCTTCAATTTCTGTAAATACATGAAATTCGTAAATTAGTTAAAGTTCATGAAATTGGGAATTGATAATTGCTATTGACTGTTATATAAGCATATATGTATGTGTTAGTAAGTTAAACAAGTCTAATATCTGGGTATGTTGAAATCGATGAAATGGGAGGTTTTGGGTCTGTTTTCGCTGTAGTCTGAACCGCAGAAAACTGCCTCGACGCCGCAGCCCGCGCCGCAGCGCCACACGCGCCGCAGCCCGCGCCGCAGCTCCGCACGCAGCGCCACTCGCGCCGCAGCGCCAGTATTAAGCTACTGTTGCCGCGCCGCAGCGCCAGCCTCTGTGTTCAGTTTTCTGCATTCTGCAACAAAACTGTTATGTACCAATTGTTTAATTTTTGTTTAAACAAGCATGGGAGCATGATTAATACATATATATAAACCTAATGAGGCAATGTAAGCATGTTTTAGTATATTAGCATGCATGGTTAAGCAAACGACACATAGTTTGGAAACGAATTTAAAGTTTCATAAACGACGTTAACATATATGAAGCATGTATACATTCTGACTTTTCGAGCATGTTTATAGGGCCTTGAAATACATGAAAAGCATGTTAACTTACATATGTAGGTTTCATAAGGAAGCATGAACATGATAGACCTTATTAATAAACTATACTAACAAAGTATAAGCTTTGAACGTGAACGTTGGTATGTTATGACGAGAATTAGAATTTGACATTTATGGACACATGTGATAGTACTCTTAGACTCATTCATGTGTCATGCATGTATATATACCATGATTAGTTGCCGTGATTAAAGTTTAGCATGAACAAAGCATGTTTTCAAGATAATAACAATGCTAGCTACATATATGCAATACGAGTACTCATGAGCATGACTAATACAAGTTATATGAATATCTTATGTGTTTAAAAGCAATCATGTTAGACCATATGAGTTCGTGTCCTTGAATGGCTTTAAGTATTAACTTAAGAACCTATACCATGTACGATTGGATTTGGAAAAGTTATACAAGCATGAAAGTATCCTTTAAATATGAATACATGCTACGCGATATTATATGATGTTACTTGAACCCGATTTTGACGGTTAACTTAAGGAGATGCCGTAACTTGCTAAAATGAAATATATTTAGTATTGATTGTGGTCTTATGTGATATTAATAATATGCAAGCATGTTTGCTAATTGTTGAGATCTTATATAATATGAGAATGCGTTTAAACTCTAAAGAAGGAACGTTAAGGATAGAAATTATATTCTATATAACTGTGTAGCTAGGTAAAACTTAGCTTATGTGTTGATCGTATATTCAAAGAGAAAATATGAAGTTAAATTATATGACTAATGAATATCATATATATACGTAACTGTATTACGATAGGAATTCGAAAGTGTTGATTGCTTTTCGTGGATAAACTACGCTAAAGGCAAGTTCTCTTACTTACACTCTTTTAAAGTGCAAGTATCCTAACCGACGCATTTACTTTATGCAAGGAAATCTATGATTGTGAAAGTTTCCTAACTTATACTCTTTTACTATGCAAGTATCCTATCTTGTGTATTGCGAACTAGTTTCCTATTTAATCGGTTGAATCGAATTAGCATACTTGAACTCTTATTTCATTAAAGCTATTATTCATGTTGAACTTAGTATTGTTCTTGAATATTGTGAAAGTGTCTATGTCATTTGATTCGGCTGGACTTATGTTATTGAAAAGCAACCCAAACTAATTGATTGGTGCGGGATCTTGTATTTGACTGAGAAGAACAACCTTCTTTGAAGGGAATATATAATTGTCGGAGAACCGACGTGCACACTTGAGTATGGTTGATTGTTATGCATAACAAGGGTACTTTAGACTGATCACCTGTTGTACCTGTTTTTGTTGGATTTTCAGTTTATTACTGTCAATTCTAGTAGAAGTTCATAGTCCGTAGTGACTACTCAGTATTCAATTATTTGAAATCTTGAATTGACTTATTATTGAATCATATTGATATTATCCTGTCCTTAGCGACTGATATTGAGAACTGTTGATATTCTTGTTATTCTTGAACTATCAAATCTTGTTATACCCTTTCGAGAATTGAGAATCTTATTACTCACCCTTATTGTATATTACTTGCTGGGCAATTTGTGCTCATTCTTGCTTTCCCTAAAACATTTCAGTTAAGGCAGAGCATGGTGAACCTTCGGGCGTTGATAAGGGCAAGGGCAAAGCTACCAACTAGCTTATGTCTGTTATGTTTTAAATATATTAATATTGTATGAAGATGATGTAGTAAGACTGGATTTGATTATGTTTAAGCTTAAGTTAGATTATGTAATAAGTCGTTAACTGATATTATTATGTAATCTATTAAGTACTGTAGGTTGCGAGACTTGGGGGAATAATTATAATAAATCATTGTAAATTATTCTAAAATAGATTTTCCGCTGTGATCGTATGATATTTAATTATTATTATTATGATGTATTACCATGAGCACGTGATGAACCGAATTCGAGAGACCAAGTGGCGGTCCTGGAATTTGGGGGCGTCACAGTAACTCCTTTTATTTTGCCTCTTAAATCATAATGGTCATGTGTGTGCACATCCGAACTAAAATGATTTAAGTTAAGTCTAGCCTAGCACTTCCATAAATTCAAAAAAGAGAAATTTTCGTCCTTGTGGATAGCACAACAAGACTAGATCGTTCAATTTTTTTGATAAGCATCAAATGTGATTAATTAACATCTTAAATAGTCAATACTCGCCTTGTGGATAACACAACAAACTCATATTAAATATTTAATACTCTATTAATTAACCATGCTAGAAGGCGACGTTCGATATTCCAAATATCATTTGAACGCTTCGGACTTAATATTATTTCTTTGAGGGTTTCTTATTATTTATCTCATCTTGTTTAGTGCGCATGCACACATATATATAAAATACGCGTCATTTTATTAAACATGCGAAGCATGTTTGCATAAAATATAATATATATAATATTTAGCATGCAATATAGAATACTATATTCTACCCGGATTGATTATGAACTTTTATTCTAGTTTGGTTTACTAAAGCCACCAAGTGAACCAAAAGGTCAAACCTAAGAGTGCAAGAATTTAAATTTAAATATAACTATTACATTTAAACCCGGGCTCCATACAAATGGGTCTTCACGCGTTCCTTGCTCCTTGGTCTCCAATTTCTTCAAGATAATTCTAACTATTTCTATTACATAAACTATAATTAAATTGAAACCTTGATCAGCAGTCAAGGGGAAGTACATAGAAAGGAGATAGAATTTACATCGAGAATAAATAAAACCATAGAAGGTGAGGTACGCAGACCCCATTTATTAAAACCCATATATTCAAGCATTCATCCAAAATAAAATCCAATCACATTGGTCATAGTCTATAATCAACCCCATTTATTATCATACACATCAACATATGCATCAATAAATATCCATTCATCTCATGAATAATAAAGCTATTCCATATATGGATCGATATCATTTAATGGACAAAAGTTTTGCTAAATTTTATTTTTGAAACAAAATAAACTCTTTTATTTTAATCAAAAATAAATCCAAATTAAACTCCTTTAATTTTAGCAATCTGAAATCATATTTCAGATAAAATAAACATCTTTATTTTAAAACTTTATCAATTAAATAAACAGTTTACTTAATTAATGAAAATCAAATTTCAGGGTCTATTCAGGAACCGGCGCAGCTGCGCCAAGAATGTACTGGGATGCTGCACAGCTGCGCAGGAAGCCTGGAACACCGAATTTTGCAGACCGGCGCAACTGCGTCGGGAATAAACTGGGCAGCTGCGCCGTTCGTCAGTAGAATCACCAGAAATCGGTTTTTGTCCAGAAAATCTGATCCCATCATACATCAATTTATACATGGAATTATATAATTGATAATTAGCACAAAGTTAGGCTCTGATACCACTGTTGGGATTTGACGTAACGCAATTATGCAATCAAATCATATAAATAGGGCGGAAGCGCGAAACATAGGTTTTTAAAAATTTATACAAACCCATAACCATGATCATGCTTTGTGTTAGTTATCAATAACAGAAAAGAAAGAACATGGAATTATACCTTTGAAGATCCAAGCTTCCTCAGGTACTAGTTCTACTCCTTTGATTCTTTTGATTCCTCTGTAGTGGCTCCTTCCCTTGATCAATGTCAGTCACCCAAATGTTTGGCCTCTAACGGTGATCCACCAAAGAAGATGAAGAACTCAAGAAGATGGGTTATTGGCTTAACCCTTGTTTCTATCTCTATAGAATATGTGTACTCCCAACCTTTGGAAAAATTCACGTACCTTATTTCCGATATAAGACTCTCTTATATAGATATTAGGTTAACCCTCCTAATTCAATTAGAATAGGGTTTTATTTATTTAATTAATTAAACACTTTTAATTAATTTATATCATAATCTTATTAGGATTGAGAGAGAGTACTGATATTATATTAATTCCTAAACTCCTTTAGAATTAAAATAATAATAATAATAATAATAATAATATTAATAAGACTCCTCTTATTAATTTATATTTAATATTTCTTAAATATTAAATATTAAATAATAAATATTAAACTATTTAATTTATTCTATCACCATAGATTAAATTAATTATACTTAATGCATTATTACTATCATGCCATTTTCTTCTTAAATAATTCTTCTTCCTTTTAGGGTGTGACCCTTTAGGTTCTCCATATTAAATCGGTTGTGAATAAATCAATTAGAACAATTCTAATCTTATTTAAATAAATAAATTAAACTAATAATCTATTTAAATAAATAATATTTATTCTACAATAGGGATAAGCCTTCCTAGCGATCAACGACTTTCCAGATAATATAAATTTCAACATTAATCATAAAAGAACCTGTGAGTTAATAGTTACCATACAATTCAATCCTTCCACCATACAATGTCCCAATTAAATATAAGACATGGATTTACTGTCAAGTCTTAATTTATTTAATCATATGTATTTCAATTAGAAAACGCACAACTCCAAATAATGCAAATTAGAAACCTCTTTCTAATTTCATTCTACCTTGGCCAAGGATTCCTGGGTTGTCATTTAACGAATCACATAGGACATATTTCCTCTTTTATTAGAGGTGGTAGATTCTTTATTGATCATACATTATCTCCATATGCAACTCATTATACCCAAGCATACCCTATATATGCCTTAAAAGGCCTTAAGGAATAAGTCAAAGTATAATTTGTTACATACAAGATACTATGATGATCTCAAGTCCAAGGATCACTTGTACTACTATGACACTAGGAATTCCTATTGACAGGCGAGTAAAACTCCATTAGGTATTCCATAGCGAGTCACGTTCAGTGAACTTATTCTCCAATAAGCACCTACATACTTGCTTTAGTGTCTCCACACAAATGACCATGAGATCAGTCATCCTCATCCAACGAGCAAGCAACATATGTACCAATCTATCCGAATTTACTAATCCCCTTTTTAGTAATCCCATGATTGGGAACTATTTTAGTTTTTAAGCTTTCTAAAAATTTAGATCTCATTAGCATGATCTCATCATGATTCTAAAAGCATTGCTTAAAACTATAGGTTATTTACATATTATAAAACAGCACCATGTAGATAATTAAATGCCTTAAATAAATATTTTATTAATAAATAAATAAGATTGTTTACAAAGTATGTGCTTTATCATCATACATGATTGACTTGTATGCACACTACTATCAGGAATAAGGCCACATGGGAGTATGTGGGAGCACATTGGGGGACATGGGAGAGCTCAAGGGGAGACATGGTTAACCATGTGCTAGCACATGGGCCTTAACTTGGTGGGAAAGAAAGGAGAGGAGGTGGGAATAGTAGAGGAGGTTGGGCCTAAATTACCTTTGTACCCTAAGCCTTGCCAACTCTATAAATAGAGAGCCTTGCCCATCATATTTTGTTGTTTTACAATTCCACCGACAAAGAGCGAGAGAGAGAGAGAGAGAGAGAGAGAGAGAGAGAGAGAGAGAGAGAGAGAGAGAGAGAGAGAGAGAGAGAGAGAGAGAGAGAGAGAGAGAGAGAGAGAGAAGAAGAAGAAGAAGAAGAAGAAGAAGAAGAAGAAGAAGCTTGTGCCTTGCCTAGCTAATTCATCTACCAAGAAGCTAAGAAAGATTTTGAGTCTTCATACTCATTCAAGCAAGAATCCTTAAGGTATAACAATGGAAATTATATAAACATCATCTCTTCTTTCTATAATAGTTTTGATAGAGAAGTGATTAAAGGAGTTATGCCTTTTGAGAAGTTATAAGGAGAGTAATGGTGAATTAGGAACCCTAATAAGCTATGCATGTGAAGATACTAAGAACTCATGAAGAACAAATCAATGAACTTAGTGAAATCTTATGAAATGAACTAATGAACTTATTAAACCATTAAAACTTAAATATTTTGAATGATAAGAATTAGTAATAATTAACTATGGGATTGATTCCCATTGATTTGAGCTAATAATAACGAAGAACGAAGATTCGGCGAAAGTTACGCTATTAGACGTTAATCGTCGAAAACGTAAATTTCTCGGATTAGAAGTCAAAAGTCGCTGTGTGCATTGAAAATGATGGTTTTTGATTGCAACACAGTGTATTTAGGTAAATAAGACTTGCAGGAGCAAGAACTGGATTGATTCCGACTTAAAACAAAGATTTGAGCGTCGAACGTTCATGAACGTTTAGCGAAAAGGTAAAAATGGACTAATCGGCGAATTTCTCGCCGACGGATTCAGAAACAAATTTTGACTTGATAAGATGATAGAGCATGTCGTTTATGAACTTTTGGCTTTGGAACGAACCAATTTTGAGTTATAACGATCAAGTTACGGACTCCGGAAGTTTAGAATTTTCAAAGACTTAGAAATTTTTCTGAGTTGCAGAGCTAGCGCCTCAGTGCCAGCCAATAGGCCTAATACGGTGCAGTAGTGCCACTCCCAGGAGAAATCTCTAGAGGGGTAGCGCTGCAGCGCCACTCCAAGAGGAAAACCTAGCGCTGTAGCGCCAGCATGTCAGAAAATTTGGACATTTTTAGTAATTTCTTAATCTTTTGCATATCATTAAGGGGCTAGTAAGTGATGAATATACACTCTTTAAACAACATGTTTAACCAAGGGTGATGAGGATTAAACATTAACTAAACGTAATTAAACTTAAGTTTTGGACGTTAACCAAAACTAAGTTAAGGAACAAGTTAAGTACTCGTTTATCATCATGCCTAGTGATGATTAAGAAGAGTTGGTTTATAACATAGGATGTTAATAAGACGTAATGAACATTAAATAACTTAAATGAATGTTATTAATTTAACGTTTCGATTAAGTTATACAAGAAGGGGAAGTTAGGCTATACTTGGTATATCGATGATGAATTCTCATAGGTATGCTTTGTGTTATGCTCTATAGACGTTGTAAAGACTAAATAGACTACGTGTAAAGGTTTAGAAGACGCAAAGGCAAGTTTTCTAACTTCGTTCATACTTTATTATGAATGCAAGTTTTGCTAAACCCTTGTCTATACGTTATGGTTGGGCAAGTGGTCATTGTGCATAATTGCTTATGCATAAACTGTTCTTGAATAGTTAATGCCATTTGACTCGGCTAGACGGAGAGTTATCCTATTTTGGTGGATTTTTCCATAAATCTCTCCAGAATATATACAATGTTGTGATCCTATGCCAATTGCTTGGTATGGTTTCTCAGGTAAACCTGAGTATGAATAAAACAAAGGTTTTAAACGTCGTTAATTCGATAAGCACGTGAGGTTGCCACCAATTAAAAGTAAACACGTTTAATGTATGAGTGTTGATCAATATAGAGTACTACAGGCTGATCACCTGGATGTGCTCGTAAGCTATATCAAACTTACGGCCTTCGTGCCGAGTTGTTCCTTTCATGAATGAGAACTAAAATATGGTTCATGGTCGTTGACCAAGATGGATTTCGAAGAGGCTATAAAGTCCTTGGGAATGGTTTTAAAGGAATCAAAACGATATTTTGATTATTCTTAAGTACTTCATAACTATTGTACAGTTATTGAAGACCAAAAGATATGATTCTTGATTTTGTGGTTTCAAGATATACTTGTTTAACTTGCTGAGCTGTTTATGCTCATTCTTGCTTAAAACTAAATGATTTCAGCTAAGAACGAACGGACTGAAGGATCCGGTAAAGACAAAGGCAAGTCTAAGCTGGACAAGTAGTGACCCTTTGTAATAGCATTAGTATTAGTATTGTATTTACTGATATTATGACACAGATCGATGTATTGGTTAGGAATACTTGGGAAAGGGATTAATAGCATGTAATAATTAGTAAACTTATGCATTGATATTGGTGTCCTCAATTGATTGTATGAGTAGATTGTAGCACCGTGTAGCACCATATCTTGGGTTTGAAGGTACCCGAATTTGGGGGCGTCATATCACAAATCTTGCTAGGAAGACCCTTCTTAAAAACTGCGAGAACTATGATCGCTGTGCACAATGGGACCTTGACAATGGAGTTTGATGGCGAGAAGATCCAATTCAACATCTATGATGCCATGAGGTACCCTAGTGATATTTGTCAGGTTTTTGCAATTGATGTGTGTGACTCTTTAGTGCAGTAAACTTTTGAACAAATTCAAAGAGACAGCTTGGAGGTTGCGATTTCCAGCAGTATGGACATGGATGGGACATATGAACTTGAGCACTATCAGGAATTGAAGGCAAATGTGGCTTGCACTACAGTCATTGCCTAAACTCACAGATAAGCGTGCAGTTCAGTTAATTCAATTACCTGTGTCTCACCAAAAATTATTACCATCTGTGGAGCAAGCTCCAACGCTTGAATTAAAACAATTACCGGCACACTTGAAATATGCATATTTAGGGACTAATGAAACTTTACCTGTGATAATTTCTAGTAATCTAACCAAAGTGCAGGAAAAAAAATTGTTGAGAGTCCTTAGGGACCACATCAAAGTGTTTGGTTGGACTATAGCAAACATTAAAGGTATTAGTCCCGCGATGTGCATGCATCAGATTTTTCTAGAAGAAGGAGCTAAATCGACGAGAGATGCACAAAGACGGTTGAACCCACCAATGATGGAGGTAGTGAAGAAAAAAGTAATTAAATTGCTTAATGCAGGAATCATCTACCCCATCTCCGACAGTCAGTGGGTAAGTTCGGTGATGATAGTTCCTAAGAAATCTGGTATCAAGGTTGTCAAGAATGATAATAATGAGTTAGTGCCCACACGAATGCAAATTGGTTGGAGAGTGTGTATCGACAATAGGAGATTAAATGCTGTAACTAGAAAAGACCACTTTTCCCTTCCTTTTATTGATCAAATTTTAGAACGATTAGCTGGGCATTCTTATTATTGCTTTTTAGATGGTTTTTCAGGTTATTACTAGATTGTGATTGCACCCGAAGATCAAGAAAAGACCACATTCACATGTCCCTTTGGTACCTTTGCCTATTGGCGAATGTCCTTTGTACTCTGCAATGCCCCAGGTACTTTTCAAAGATGCATGGTGAGTATTTTTTTCAATCTTTTAGAAGAATGCTTTGAAGTCTTTATGGATGATTTCATAGTTCATGGTGATTCATTAGATTCCTGCTTAGACAATCTGACACGTGTATTGGATAGATGTTTAGAAACAAACCTTGTGCTAAATTGTGAAAAATGTCACTTTATGGTAGAACAAGGAATTGTACTTGGTCATGTAGTGTCAGTTAATGATTTAGAAGTTGATAAAGCTAAAATTGATATTATATCTGCATTGCCTTATCCCGTCAGCGTGCAGGAGATACGCTCTTTTCTTGGACATGCAGGATTTTATCGCAGGTTTTTCAAAGATTTTGCCAAGATAGCATTGTCCTTATACAAGTTGCTTCAGAAAGATGAGGAATTCCAGTTTAATGATGAATGCAAGGTGGCTTTTGATACCTTGAAGAAGTTATTGACGTCAGCCCCTATCATTCAACCACCAAATTGGAAGCTCCCGTTCGAGATAATGTGTGATGCAAGCAACTATGCTGTCGGCGCCATTTTGGGCCAAAAGATTGACAAAGTTGTCCATGCCATCTACTATGCCTCTAAAACTTTGAATGCGGCTCAGATAAACTATTCAACAACGAAAAAAGAACTCTTATCTGTTGTATTTGCTTTAGAAAAATTCAGATCATATTTACTTGGTACTAAAGTAATAGTTTATTTTGACCATGCTGCTCTTAGGTACTTGCTGACCAAGAAGGAGTCCAAACCCTAAATCATACGGTGGATCTTATTACTACAAGAATTTGATTTGGAGATTAAAGATAAAAAGGGTGCGGATAACTTAGTGGCGGATCACTTGAGCATAATTCTTAAGGAGGAGGAAGCACTACCATTAGAAGGCATATTCCCGGATGAGCACTTACTCTCCATTGCCAACACAACTCCCTGGTATGCTGATATTGTGAATTATTTGGTAAGTACATATTTACCGAGTGAGTTTTCAAAATCCCAGAAAGAAAAGCTTAGGAGTGATGCAAAACATTATGTGTGGGATGACCCATATTTGTGGAAATTTTGTGATGATCAGATAGTTAGACGTTGTGTACCTGATAGTGAGTTTCAATCTATTCTAATTTTCTGTCATTCCTATGCTTGTGGAGGTCATTTTGGGCCTAAGAGAACATCACGTAAGGTGTTATAGAGTGGTTTCTTTTGGCCCCTTATTTTCAAAGACTCGTACTTATTCTGTAAATCATATGAAAATTGTCAAAGAACTGGTAATATATCTCATAAAAATCAAATGCCACAAAACCCTATCCTCATTGTTGAAATCTTTGATGTGTGGGGTTTTGATTTTATGTGACCTTTTCCTGTTTCATTTGGAAATATTTACATCTTATTGGCATTAGATTATGTTTCAAAATGGGTGGAAGCTAAAGCCACTAGGACTGACGATTCTAAAGTAGTTGCAGATTTTGTCAGTACTAACATATTTGTCAGGTTTGGAGCCCCACGGGCCATCATCAGTGATCGCAGAACTCACTTCTATAATAGGGTGTTAGCAACCTTGTTGAAGAAGTACAACATTCTTCACAGGGTATCTACATCCTACCATTCGCAAAGCAATGGCCAAGTAGAGGTATCCAACCGAGAGATCAAATCTATTTTGGACAAAGTAGTCAACCCGAACAGGAAGGATTGGAGTCTTTGATTAGATGATGCACTATGGGCATATAGGACGACATACAAAACTCCGATTGGTATGTCACCTTATCAGCTAGTGTTCGGGAAACCATGCCACCTACCTGTGGAGTTAGAGCATAAAGCTTTCTGGGCGATCAAATAGTGCAATATGAACATGGATCAAGCTGGCGTCAATAGGAAGTTGCAGCTACAAGAACTCGAGGAGTTGCGTACTGAAGCATACGAGAGTTCTAAATTGTACAAGACGAAGATAAAAGCTTTCCATGATAAGCAGATTTTGAGAAAAAGTTTCACTGTGGGCCAAAAAGTTCTACTGTTTAATTCACGATTGAAATTATTTCATTGTAAGTTGCGTTCTCGTTGGGAGGGACCATTTGTTATCACTAATATCTTTCCTCATGGTGCAGTCGATATCCAGAATCCAAAGACAGGAAATGTGTTCAAGGTGAACGGGCATAGTCTAAAGCTATTTCTGGATAGCAGTCAAGTTGAGGAGGTCGAGGTCGTGATGTTGATGGATCCGGCTTTCTGATAATGGATTGGAGTACAGTCGAGCCAACGACGTTAAACACAGGCAGCTAATTAGGAGGCAACCCAATTTCTTGACTTGTAGTAGTATTAGTAATTAATTTAATATATATATATATATAGTCCATTCTTAGAAGTCCAGAATATTCAATCCATTATGTGCTAAGAAATTCAAGTTATGTGTGTTAGGAAAGCATGGGAAGGGAAACAAAGGAGAACAAATTCTAGGAAGGCGCGGACCGCGCTTTAGGGGGGCCGAACGTGCTATATATGCAGTAAAGATTGGCTGAATTGTCAAAGGAACGCGCTGACCGCGCGTCTACAAGCTCCGATCGCGTATCACATACAGAAAATTCTCAGGTTTTGACTCGAGCTCGCACTGAGCGCGCCCCTTGGAGCGCTGACCGCGCTACGCGACTGACTCAAATTTAATTTCGAATTTGGGGCGATTTCGTGCACAACAAAACCCCTTTCCATTTCTCTTTCAAATTCCTAAATTCCCTCTCTTATTCTATTTCTACCCCAAATCTCCACTTTCTGTTCTATTTAATCTCTACAAACACAACACCCATTGCTATTACCCATCAAATTCTTCATCTTTTCCACATTCTCTCTCCTAAATTTGTGGCTTACAAACAAAATTCTTCATCACAAACCTCTATAATCCACAATCCACATACACATCACCATACACTCTTCTTATCCATCTAATCTTCACAAAAGGGGAAGTATCACCAACAAGGTTCAAAGCATCCAAAGGTAACGAATTGGTTTGTTCTTATTCATATCTTCTTCAATTTTGTTAGTTTTTCTTGCTATAACTGTGATTGGGATACCTTGTGTTACTGAAGACCCAATGCTTTTAGTGCTAATTTATGGTTTAGATTGTGATAACAAGGAAGTTAGGTTTGAAAAGAAGGGTGCAAGCCAAGTGTTCGACGAATTGTCCCAGTCAAAAATTCAGTGCAAACTCTTCCATCATGGCATCAAAAAGGCCTAGAATGTCGACCTCTAGTACTCGGCCAACATTTGACCAATCTAAGTTTGTGAGCGTGGTGATGGCGGCTTGATACCACGTCGTGCTCGCCAAAAAGACTCTTGTTCCGGAATGGGGGTTGACATCCGATGCTAACTTGGATGGTGACATGGCGCTGATGATCGTCGAGAGGCAATGGTTTCAACTGGTGGAACAACCACGACCCGCCGTGCTTAACATTGTAAAGGAGTTCTATGCCAACGTTAGGGCGAGTTGTGAATGTCAGGGGCAAATCAATTTCGTTCCACCACGGGGCGATCAATGAGCATTTTGGTTTAGAAACGCCAATGGGGGACCGCTATGAAGACAACCTCCCAAGCTTGGACAAGATAATTGTTTGCTTATGCAAACCCGGCACAAAGTGGGTCACCAAGCCTGGGACAGGCATAAAAGTCACGTTTCCCCATTCCTAGTTGAGCAAATATGGAAAAGCATGGTACGCTTTCATATATGCTAGGCTTATGCCTTCAACCTATCAGTCGGACGTCACGGTGGAAAGAACACACCTCCTCTACGGGATCGTGCATTCTTGGTATGAAAGGCCGAATGTCGTGGAAATCTCTCAGGTGGATGTCAGCATATGTATCCAACAGTCCATTGATAGGGCATTGTATGGCGGCACAATAGGCGGATTATTACACGGATTTCTCAGCACTGACTTATTCCGTAAGGCAGAAGTCTAGTGGGATGCTTCAGAGCCTGTCCAGCTGCCCACGAGGGCCATTGATCACAAGACTATCCTCACCTACAGAGCATGGTCGGGCGGACTATCACATCCTCGGGGTGAGGGCTACATGATGATACCAGCTTCCACACCGCCCTCACCACCTCCATCCACAGTCGAAGCAGGACCATCTACAACAAGGAGTAGAAAGCAGATGCTCTGTCTTGCCCAACGCCAAGACAAAATGCATGCCTACAACATTGGCACGTTCACGGCATTGGCGGATGCATTCTCCCGGATCAATCCAAATGAACAAGTTCATCTACAAATCCTACCACTCTACTTGCCTACCCTCCTACGGACGATGAAGGATCTCAAAACGAGCATTGACTCGTGCTTAAACTCTTTATTTACACGTAATGAGGACATTACCTGAATTAAGTTGGTGGGGGGGGGGAAGTTTATATATTATATTTTTTTTGTGTTTTTTTCATACTAGGTTATATGTAGATTAGGTTAATTCATTTAGTTCATATATATATATATATATATATATATATATATATAAAACCAAGTTTTGCATTCATGTAGGAATTGTGTTAGGTTGCATAGAGATTGAGCAAATAAACTTTGTTAGTTATGATGAAAGCCAATGAGGAATTTGATTTATGACTTGCATGCCTAAATTGATTATCATGTGTTGACTAATTTTGACCATAGGAACTTCATAACGTGAGTTTTGTGTTTTCTAAAAATCAAGCACACCAACTAATTTTCAATAATAACGAGGAAATAGATGCAAGATAAAACATGAGCATGTATTCATTTGATCACGGATTATGATTAAATAGTGGTTTACACATAAGTTTGGGGGAAATGTGGCTCAAAAGAAAAGAAAAAAAAATAGAAAAAGGAAAAAATAGTGTAGACACTCGAAATTTCTTTCTCTGTTACTAACACTGTAGGAGGGCAAGACTGTCATTTAAATTCAACCCCGATCTCAATATCGAACCATTAGATCAATCCTGATCTCAATATCGGGCCGTCAAATTAACCCCGATCTCAATATCGGGCAGTCAAATCAACCCCGATCACAATATCGGGCCACCAAATCAACCCCGATCTCAATATCGGGCCATTAGATCAACCCTGATCTCAATATTGGGCCATGAAATTAACCCCAATCTCAATATCGGGCTGTCAAATCAACCCTGATCTCAAATCGGGTCATCAAATCAACCGATCTCAATATCGGGCCATCAAATTAACCCCGATCTCAATATCGGGCCATCAAATCAACCCCGATCTCAATATCGGGCCATCAAATCATCCCCGATCTCAAATTGGGCCGTCAGATCAACCCCGATCTCAACATCAGGCCATCAGTTCAACCCCGATCTCAAATTGGGCAATCAGATCAACCCCGATCTTAAATCAGGCCGTTAGATCAACCCCGATCTCAATATCGGAACATCAGATCAATCCCAATCTCAAATCGGGCCATCAGATCAACCCCGATCTCAATATCAGGCCATCAGAGCAGCCCCAATCTCAATATTGGGCTGTTAGATCAACCCCAATCTCAGACCGGGCCGTCAAATCAACCCGATCTCAATATCGGGCCATTAAATTAACCCCGATTTCAATATCTGGCCATCAGATCAACCCTGATCTCAAATCGGGCCGTCAGATCAACCTTGATCTAAATACCGGGCCGTTAAATCAACCCCGATCTCAAATCGGGACGTCAGATAAACCCCGATCTCAATATTGGGTCTTCAGATCAGCCCCGATCTTAATATCGGGCCGTCAGATTAACCCTGATCTCAAATTGGGCCTTTAGATCAACCGCAATCTCAATATCGGGCCATCAGATCAACCCCGTTCTCAATATCGGGCCATCAGATCAATCTCAATCTTAATATCGGGCCATCAGTTCAACCCCGATCTCAATATCGGGTCATCAGTTCAACCCAATCTCAATATTGGGCCATCAAATCAACCCCGATCTCAATACCGGGTCACCAACTCAGCCCCGGTCTTAATCCGGGAAGTACAGGTCAGCCTGGTCTCAACTCGGAAGGTATAGATCAACCCCGGTCTCAACCCGGGAGGTACAAGTCAGCCCCGATCTCAACCCGAGAGGAACAGGTCAGCCCCAGTCTTAACCCGGGGGGGTACAGATCAGCCCCAATCTCAACCCGGGAGGTACAGGTCAGCCTCGGTCTCAACCTTGGAAGTCAGGTCAACCTCAAGAATAAACTTGAAGCATCACAACATCTCTAAAGGAAAACCTAGAGTGACCAAGTCAGCCTCAGAGACAACACTGAGGACAAAATAGACTCGAATGGGATCCAAGTCTTGGTAACAACTCCAGGAATTCAACCGAAGGCCATGCCGACACTAAGGGCAACCCCGAGAGGGGCAAAATGGTCATTTTATCAACTTCAAGTTGATTCGGTTAAACTCAAGATGAATTGATGCCACCAAGGTCAGAACGAACCATAACGATGATCCCGAGTGCAAATAGTGCAAGACAGCTCAACGGACAAACTGCGGGGAATCAAAGACCTGGTTATGAACCCATCTTCTTGGACCCTGAAAAATGTTTTATCCCATGTCATTGTGACACTCTCGGTGAGGGCTTTTCGAAAAGGTACAGCACGCCTCAAACGGACGCTCCGATCAAAAGTTAGAAAGTTTAGACTTCGACCTCGTGTTGATCGGAGTGCACGTACTTTGAGATGGAAAAGACGGACAAGTGGGCCCCACTAGGGGAGCCGCACCTCTACCTGCGATAGTAGCAGGTAGGGTGGAGGCTCCCTGGCCTATAAATAAGAGGCCACCCCCCTCTTATTTTCATAATTCTAAAACGCTCCGAACCTCTGTCTGTTTGATTTTCAGTCATTTTCAAGTCTTCCAAACCCAAATTTTTTACTCTAACATGACTACCACATATCAAAAAATAATCGGTATATTTGGACATTTAGAGCCTACGATTTGGCAAATAGCCTGTGTAGCAGTCCATTGTCAGTATTTTTACGATCAGAAAGTCAATACTACTTCTTTGCACTTTTATACACTTGCATATCAAGTTTCATTTTCTAAATATGCCCGAAACTTATTTTCGTGGCCGTTTTCGTCAACTTTTGGTATGTTTTAGTACCTAAACTCAATTTTTGGCATTTCTACAACTCGGATTGACGATCCGTCGCTTTCAACGTCTTCGGAATACTTGCATCTTCGTTATAATCAACTTCACCGGACTGGTTTATCTTCCCAATCCGGGTTTGGTCATTTTTTTTGTATATATTTAACTGTATATATATTAACTTTTCAATTCTGTCAAGCCCGGATGTCAAATCCGATGTAGTTTACTGCTTTTATATACATTTATGCATATATAAACAACTTTCACCACCACTGGGTTCTCTTCTCAGTCGTGGTTGACTACGTTTCTGTCTATATATATATATTTATATATTTCAGTCCGGCCTGGATCATTCTGTGGCCTTTATATTATTTTTACACCCTTCACCATTACTGGGTTATCTTCCCAGTCACTAGTTGACTATTTTTTTGTATATTTATATTCCAGTTTGGTCTAGATTATTCTGTGGCCTTTTTACTACTTTTATAGATAAATATGCATATATAAGCAGCCTTCACCACCACTAGGTTCTCTTCCCAGTTTTGATTGACTACTTTCTTGTCAATATATATATATATATATATATATATATATATATATTAATTTTAGTCCGGGCACCGGTGTGAAAACCCATCGCCCTTTACAACTTTTATATATAATTATATATATATATATATAGATATATATGTATATATATTGCTTTACTTGCTTTTATTAAACTGTTGCTTTAAATATTCATTGTATATAAATCGGCATTAACAACTTCAGCATGTTTCAGTTATAACAGCAACATCGCGTCCCTTAGATCGCTATCTAATGGGAACGAGATGCTTCGGCCAGGTGCGAACCAGGATTTACTGAATAAATCCTCGGATCTGGAAACATTTGGGATATATTTCTTTTTCTGTACAAATTTGAACTGGGCAGGTTTATTGGCTACTTTTATGTGAGCCTAGGAATCCTGGGATTCATGATCCAATCGATCAGAATCTGATTCCCACGATGGACAAACTCCACTTTACAGACGTACCCTGCCAGTTTTTCTATAGAAATGTACATACCACAGACCTTAAAACGGTTATCCGGATTTAAGGTCTCAATATAGTAAAAATACGGTTTGTTGTGTCAGAGTCCCTCCGATGGCTATCATGCCCATGAGGAGACCGACACTTGTATATATATTGTGGTCGAGGATGCTTCGCAGCCCGACAATCACCATTCAAATTGAGCCTTAAGGTTGAAAAGATAAAATTTAAAGTATCGATATGCTTCAATTCCTATGATAGCGTAAGGGTTTGAAAACCAGCTTTCAAAACATCATTTTTAATCTTCTCGAAAAAAGAAAAGCTTTTGCAAATCAAATCAAATACTTTTACAAATCAAATCAAAGACTTTTGCAAATCAAATTAAACCCTTCGTATATAGGTTCAACGATGCATAAGACATGTTTTCCAATCAAACACAGGCCCAATTTTCAAACAGCATACACACACATTTCAGTTTTTAAAGGGAAATATTGAAAAGATGTGGTACAGTGTTTACATGGGAGTTGTGGGATGCCTAACACCTTCCCCACACTTAACCAAGCCCCTGAGCTCAAAACTTCAATTTCAAAGATTAAGTTTCGACAGTGTCCAACAATTTGGCCTCTTTCAAATAAAACTCGGTTGAGTTGGTACAACCATTTCAAATCTACCAACTGGCGACTCTGTAAAACGTTCAAATCGTCGACATGATACATGTTGGCCTTTTCCTAAAAAACCCTTCAAAACCTATTTCGCAATAAAAAGAGTGAGGGTAGAGATAACTTAGGAAGAGATAAAAGATCCGGGTTGTGACGCAACCCGCGAATTTTTTCCCGACGTCGACAAATTGTTTTGGAATAAAATCTTAGATGACTTAGTTTAATTTCGTGGCCTTTGTTACTCGGACAAGTAAATCTTAGGAGATGTCTTAACACCTAGCACCCTAAAGCCTTCGGGTTTCGGAGATTGGGTTGTCGAAAGTCCGTTACACGGGTAGCATTGAAAAGCCTACGGAAATTGAGCATTGCACAAGTCAGACATAAGAAATAAATAGTGAGATGGAGCATTAAAATGTACTCACTAGGAATAAATAGCTTGGTTCAAAATGATGTTTTCCCTCGTATTTATGTGTATGTTATGATAGAAGTACAAGTCTTGTTTTAGATGTTCTACATGCGTATGAATTTATATGTATTGCTTAATGTTGTTATTGGAGTCATGTTGGACACATATGCACAGAAATATGCAGATCTTATGTTTGTGAGGTGAGGGTGTCAGAAGTTAAGTTAATGCATGATGCGATATGGATGTCATAATAGTTGTTGATCTCTGAGGCATATGTTTCATCTAATTAGCATGTTTATTGTTCAATATCAATAGTTGAATTCATCGTAGTTTAGTATTAGTAGCATTGTGTTTGCTTGAGGACAAGCAATAGTTCAAGTTTGGGGGAATTTGATGAGTAGGTTGAAAACCTATGAATTGATATCGTTTAGCTTGTTATATTGTAAGTTTTTAAGTGTTGTTCGTATTACTTTTGGTGTTTTATGTTTATAATGCAGGTATGAAGGTTAGGATTGGAATAGAGTGAAAAAGAATGAAATTCGGACAAAATGATGGAGAAGCGCTGACCGCGCCCTAGCTATGGTGAAAGGAGACTCTGCATATAGAGCGCGGATCGTGCAGCTGCTAGTAGGTTTAAAGTGCTGACCGCGTGATATTAAAATGGAGTATCTGAATGTCAAGCGCTGACCGCGCTGCTATAGTGAAGAACCACGCGCGGACCGCGTGTGCCTGACGGGATTTGCCAGATTTAGTATTTTTAAACAAAAAGTTGAGTAGGAATAGGATGGCAGACTTGTCTAATGACACTATGGTTTGTCTAGGCTATAAATATCAGTTGTTTTTATTAAAAAACTAACTCATGTCAAAAGTCTGTGCCCCGAGAATGGCAAAAAGAAAGAAAGAGAATCCAAAAAGAAGAAAACTTCAAGTCACCTCATTGGCGTGAGGAAATCTCGATGGATGACGACTCAAGTTGCCCAGTAGCTCCTGGATCGGCATAAGAATGTCAGGAACCTCCGCACGTGGAGCCTGAGCAGGTGTAGGAGCAGCAAAATGAGCCTGCTCATCATCAATATCGATCAGCTGCTTTTCCTGTGCTAGACGAATCACCGACTCTGCCAATCTGCGAGGCGGTCGAGCCGGACGTGGCTGAGGAACATCAGAAGCCCTTCTATGTCTGACGCCTGAAACGACTCTACTGGCACTGCCGGGTCTATCTCTATCCATCACCTGGACAAAGTCTCCAAATCACCTCAGAAAGGGTGTGTTAAGCCTAAAACATGTGGCTTATTATTTTAAATCAGTACTCTATACATTTCCAAGTCCTAAAACATGCATGGGTCAGTTAAAAATACCCAGTGAAGTCAAAACTGCATGTTTTTCAAAAGAGAAGTCCTAAAAACATGCATGGGTCAGTCAAAAATCCCCAATAGAGTCAAAATTGCATGTTTGTAAAATACACGGGCTTTTAAAAAATTTCACCAGAGTCTCCTTTGTAAAATGGACTATCTGCATGCACACAGGCATGTCTAGGTGGCCATTTAGTAGCACACCTTCCCAAAAATAAGAACAGTTCATATTTATGATATAAAATCAAAAGTAAACTTCATATGGTAGATAAATTACCATGGACATTTTTAGTTGAAAATATAGGCTCACTAGGCCTCAAAAAAGATGAGTAAACTGATCAAAAAGAGCAAAAAATGACCGTCTTAGAGTCTAAATTTTCTAACATCCAAACGTGCATTACAGTAAGATATGCATACTTATGTAGTTAGAAAATTTTTAGCAAGTCATATAGGCATACATTTTTCATACATTGCATCTAAAAGCACCTAAAGGCACCCTACGTGGTTCACATGCTTTAAACGGTCAAAACTTGAGAAAAAAGAACGTAAAACGTTACATGCGATGCGCTGAACGCGTAGAAACTGACGGAATCAGAAAATAGCTGCCCAAACTCCGTAGATCTGAAAAAGAAGATCGAAATCCTTTTGAAACTCAAACTGAAAATGTTTCAAATGAGCTCTCGTTGCCCAATATAAAACCACAGGAGGAAGCGGACCCACCTGTGGCTACCTCACCTCCACTTGCGGCTCCCCAGGGTGGGTCCCACTCCCCTTGGTTCGGTTCGATTCGAGTTAAAACGGAGTTAATATGAGCTGCCAAGTCAAATCTAAAGAAAAATTGCTACACGATTGAGCGGTTTGTCCTGAAATCTTGCGTTTAAGCAGCGTAATCCTGACAGAAAGGGGATAATTTTGAAAATCCTTGGTATTCATCCCGAAGACATATCCGGGGATTAATAATGCAAACTGCAGAAAAACTACTGAAAAACTGCGCAAAACTGCCGAAAACTGCCATTTTCGAAGCGTCGGGTACTAACCGAAGACAGTTCAACCGTTGGCTTCAACCCAACAAAGTTTCGGGTACAGACAGAGTTCAGTTCAGCCGTTGGCTTCAACCCAATGAAGTTTCGGGTACAGACTAAAGACAGCTCAGCCGTTGGCTTCAACCCTAACAAAGTTTCGGGTACAGACCGAGTTCAGTTCAGCCGTTGGCTTCAACCCAACGAAGTTTCGAGTACAGACCAAGTTCAGTTTAGCTGTTGGCTTCAACCCAACGAAATTTCTGGTACAGATCGAGTTCAGTTCAGCCGTTGGCTTCAACCCAATGAAGTTTCGGGTACAGACCGGGTCCAGTTCAGCCGTTGGCTTCAACCCAGCGAAGTTTCGGATATAGACCGAGTCTAGTTCAGCCATTGGCTTCAACCTTACGAAGTTTCGGGTACAAACCGAGTCTAATTTAACTGTTGGCATCAACCCCAATGAAGCGTCGAATACTGACCAATGACAGTTCAGCCGTTGACACGGACTAAGCGTCGGATACTGACCGATGACAGTTCAGCCATTGGCTCAGCCCCAACGTAGCCTTAGGAGGGATCCGGTGTCGGAAGAAATATAGTAATCCATCACCAATAATGGAATCTGTTATACACACCCTCAAAAGGAGCACCAAGAAGGATTGGTGATTCAATCCCCCTGTTACCAACTACCAGTCTAAATTATCATCAAGATAGGCATTGGGAATGCTCATGAGAATAACACAGCGACACAATGTCAGCCCCAGGTTATCATGAATGACGTTATCCCCAGCAGAAAATGACGAAAAACCGTTCGTGATAGCCTATTAACATCATCCCCAGCAAAAACTAACGTAATCAGTCAATGATGACCCCACCTCCTCGAAGGTATCTGACATTACTCACATGTCATACCATGCATTGCATTGCCTCTACAGTTGCATTTCTAGTGTCTAGCATTCTTTATCCTGTCCATTCCACTGCATTGCATAAACATGATAAAGAGGGGCATCTGTAGACACTCAAAATTTCTTTCCCTATTACTAACACTGTTGGAGGGCAAGACTGTCTTTTCAACTCAACCCCGATCTCAATATCGGGACATTAGATCAACCCCGATCTCAATATCGGGTCGTCAAATCAACCCCAATCTCAATATCGGGCGGTCAAATCAACCCCAATCTCAAATCGGGCCTTCAAATCAATCCCGATCTCTATATCGGGCCGTCAAATCAACCCCGATCTCAATATCAGGTCATCAACTCAACCCTGATCTCAAATCTGGCCATCAAATTAACCCCAATCTCAATATCGGGCCATCAAATCAACCCAGATCTCAATATCGGGCCATCAAATCAACCCCGATCTCAATATCGGGCCATCAAATCAACCCCGATCTCAATATTGGGCCATCAAATCAACTCCGATTTCAATATCGGGCCATCAAATCAACCCCGATCTCAATATTAGGCCATCAGATCAACCCCGATCTCAAATCGGGCCGTCAGATTAACCCCAATCTCAATATCGGGCCGTCAGATCAACCCCGATCTCAATATTGGGCCATCAGTTCAACCCCGATCTCAAATTGGGCCGTTAGATCAACCCCGATCTCAATATTGGGCCGTCAGATCAACCTCGATCTCAATATCGGGCCATCAAATCTACCCTAATCTCAAATCGGGCCGGCAGATCAATCCCGATCTCAATATTGAGCCGTCAAATCAACCCCAATCTCAAATTGGGCCGTCAGATAGACTCCAATCTCAATATTGGGCCGTCAGATCAACCCATATCTGAATATCGGGGGATCAGATCCCGATCTCAAATCGGGCCGTCAGATCAACGTCGATCTCAATATCGGGCCATCAGATCAACCCCAATCTCTATATCGGGCCATCAGATCAACCCCGATCTCTATATCGGGCCATCAGTTCAACCCCGATCTCAATATCAGGCCATCAGTTCAACCCTGATCTCAATATTGTACTGTCAAATCAACTCTGGTCTCTATACCAGGTCACCAACGCAGCCCCGGTCTCAACCCGGGAAGTACAGGTCAGCTCCGATCTCAACCCGGGAGGTACAGGTCAGCCCCAGTCTCAACCCAAGAGGTACAGGTCAGCCCCGGTCTCAATTCAGGAGGTACAGGTCAGCCCCGATCTCAACCTAGGGGGTACAGATTAGCCCCGATCTCAACCCGGAAGGTACAGGTCAGCCACGGTCTCAACCCGGGAAGTCAGATCAACCTCAGGAATAAACCTGAAGCATCACAATATCTCCAGAGGAAAACCTAGAGTGACCAAGTCAGCCTCAGAGACAACACTGAGGACAACTCAGACTCGAATGGGATCCAAGTCTTGGAAACAACTCGAGGAATTCAATCGAAGGTCATGCCGACACTAAGGACAACCCCAGGAGGGGCAAAATGGTTATTTTACCAACTTCAAGCTGATTTGGTCAAACTCAAACCGAATTGATTCCACAAAGGTCAGAACGAACCATAACGATAATCCCAAGTGCAAACAGCGCAAGACAGCTCAACGGATAAACTGCGGAGAATTGAAGACCTGGTTATGAACACGTCTTCTTTGACTCGAAAAATGTTTTAACCCATGTCATTGTGACACTCTCGGCGAGGGCTTTCCAAAATGGTACAACACACCTCAAACGGACGCTTCGATCAAAAGTTAGAAAGTTTTAAGTTTGACCTCGCGTTGCTCGGAGTGCACGTACTTTGAGATGACAAAGTCAGACAAGTGGGCCCCACCAGTGGAGCCGCACCTCTACCTGCTATAGCAGCAGGTAGGGTGGAGGCTCCCTGGCCTATAAATAAGAGGCCATCCCCTCTTATTTTTTATAATTCAAAAACGCTCCGAACCTCTGGCCGTTTGATTTTCAGTCATTTTCAAGTCTTCCAAACCCAAATTATTTCTCTCTACCACGTAGATATACCCATATACTACCACATATTAGAAAATAACCAGTAGATTTAGACGTTTAGAGCCTATAATTTGGCAAAAAAACCCGTGTAGCAGTCTATTGTGAGTATTTTTACGATCAGAAAGTCAATACTACTTCTTTGCACTTTTATACACTTACATATCAAGTTTCGTTTTCCAAATATGCCCGGAACTTAGTTCCGTGGCCGTTTTCGTAACTTTTAGTACGTTTCAGTACCTAAACTTAATTTCTAGCATTTCTACAACTCAGATTGACGATCCGTCGCTTCCAGCATCTTCGGCATACTTGCATTTTTGTTATAAACAACTTCGCCGAATTGGGTTATCTTCCCAGTTCGGTTTTTTTTTTGTATATATTTAATTGTATATTTACTAACTTTTCAATTCTATCAAGCCTAGATGTCAAATCTGAGGTAGTTTACTGCTTTTATATATATTTATACATATATAAACAACTTTCACCACCACTAGGTTCTCTTCTCAGTCTTGGTTGACTACATTTTTGTCCATATATATATATTTATATATTTCAGTCCGGCCTAGATCATTCTGTGGCCTTTATATTATTTTTACACCCTTCAACATTACTGGGTTATCTTCCCAGTCACTGGTTGACTATTTTTCTGTACATTTATATTCCAGTTTGGTCTGGTTTATTCTGTGACCTTTTTACTGCATTTATATATAAATATGCATATATAAGCAGCCTTCACCACCACTAGGTTCTCTTCCCAATTTTGGTTGACTACTTTCTTGTCAATATATATATATATTTCAATTCCAGTCCGGGCACCGGTGTGGAAACCTATCACCCTTTACAGCTTTTATATATAATTATATATATATATATATATATATATTTCTTTACTTGAATTTATTAAACTGTTGCTTTAAATTTTCATTGTATATGAATCGGCATTAACAACTTCAGCATGTTTCAGTTATAACAGCAACCTCGCGTCCCTTAGATCGCTATCTAGTGGGAACGAGATGCTTCGGCCAGGTGCGAACCAGGATTACTGAATGAATCCTCGGTTCTGGCGCGACATTTGGGATATATATCTGTTTTTGTACAAATTTGAACTGTGTAGGTTTATTGGTTACTTCTATGTGAGCCTAGGAATCGTGAGATTCATGATCCAATCGATCAGAATCTGATTCCCACGATGGACAAACTCCACTTTACAGACGTACCCTGCCAGTTTTTCTCTAGAAATGTACATACCATAGACCTTAAAACGGTTATCCGAAGTTAAGGTCTCAACATACTAAAAATACAGTTTATCGTGTCAGAGTCCCTTCGATGGCTATCATGCCTATGAGAAGACCGACACTTGTATATATATTGTGGTCGAGGATGCTTCACAGCCCGACAATCACCATTCAAATTGAGCCTTAAGGCTAAAAAGATAAAATTGAAAGTATCGGTATGCTTCAATTCCTATGATAGCGTAAGTGTTTAAAAACCAGCTTTCAAAACATCATTTTTAATCTTCTCGAAAAAAGAAAAGCTTTTGAAAATTAAATCAAATACTTTTACAAATCAAATCAAATACTTTTGCAAATCAAATCAAACCCTTCGTATATAGGTTCAACGATGCATAAGACATGTTTTCCAATCAAACATAGGCCCAATTTTCAAACAGCATACACACACATTTCAATTTTTAAAGGGAAATATTAATAAGATGCGGTACCGTGTTTACACGGGAGTTGTGGGGTGCCTAACACCTTCCCCACACTTAACCTAGCCCTCGAGCTCAAAACTTCAATTTCAAAGATCAAGTTTCGACAGTGTCTAACAATTGAGCCTCTTTCAAATAAAACTCGGTTGAGTTGGTACAACCATTTCAAATCTACCAACTGGCGACTCTATAAAACGTTCAAATCGTCGACATGATACATGTTGGCCTTTTCCTAAAAAACTCTTCAAAACCTATTTCGCAATAAAAAGAGTGAGGGTAGAGATAACTTAGGAAGAGATAAAAGATCCGGGTTGTGACGCAACCCGCGAATTTTTTTCCCGACGTCGACAAATTGTTTTGGAATAAAATCTTAGATGACTTAGTTTAATTTCGTGGCCTTTGTTACTCGGACAAGTAAATCTTAGGAGATGTCTTAACACCTAGCACCCTAAAGCCTTCGGGTTTGGGAGATTGGGTTGCCGAAAGTCCGTTACACGGGTAGTATTGAAAAGCCTACGGAAATTGAGCATTGCACCAGTCAGACATCAGAAATAAATAGTGAGATGGAGCATTAAAATGCACTCACTAGGAATAAATAGCTTGGTTCAAAATGAAGTTTACCCTCGTATTTATGTGTATGTTATGATATAAGTACAAGTCTGGTTTTAGATGTTCTACATGCGTATGAATTATATGTATTGCTTATTATTGTTATTGGAGTCATGTTGGACACACACGCACAGCAATATGCAAATCTTATGTTTGTGAAGTGAGGATGTGAGAAGTTAAGTTAATGCATAATGCGATATGGATGTCATAATAGTTGTTGATCTCTGAGGCATATGTTTAATCTAATTGGCATATTTATTGTTCAATCTCGGTAGTTGCATTCATCGTAGTTTAGTATTAGTAACATTGTGTTTGCTTGAGGACAAGCAATAGTTCATGTTTGGGGGAATTTGATGAGTAGGTTGAAACCTATGAATTGATCTCGTTTAGCTTGTTATATTGTAAGTTTTTAAGTGTTGTTCGTATTACTTTTGGTGTTTTATGTTTATTATGCAGATATGAAGGTTAGGATTGAAATAGAGTGAAAAAGAATGAAATTCGGACAAAATGATGGGGGAGCGTTGACCGCGCCCTGGCTATGGTGAAAGGAGCGTGGAGCACGTATGGACAAGATGAAGACTCTGCATATAGAGCGCGGACCGCGCAGTTGCTAGTAGGTTTGAAGCGCTGACCGCGCGATATCAAAATGGAGTATCTGCATGTCGGGCGCTGACCGCGCTGCTATAGTGAAGAACCACGCGTAGACCGCGCTTGCCTGACCGGATTTGCCAGATTTAGTATTTTTAAACGAAAAGTTAATTAGGAATAGGATGGCAGACTTGTCTAATTACACTAGGGTTTGTCTAGGCTATAAATATCAGTTGTTTTATTAGGTTTAGACGATCTTTTAATCTATATTCTCTTGGATTGCTTGGAGGCTACAAACCTTAGTTTTTAAGATTCAAGCATGTCAGGCTATGTTCTTTTATTCAATCCTGAAGGGATGTTGAACCTTAGTATCAATTTATGGTTTGATTAAGTTTATAATATTTATTCTTTCATATTGAGATTTATTCTGATTTTGTATTTAAACTTTCATGTATGTTATTCAATTGACTAATTTGGTTTCTGCGGGATTAAATTAGTACATTGATATCATCTGTTAGATTAAGACGTATTTTATGCAAACGAAGTGTGTCTAATCAAAGTAGCAATTAATGATATTTTATTGTGGTCAAGCTTTGAAATATTGTTAAGATTTTCAGAAGACAAGTTAAATAATTCTTGATTGTGTAATTATTGCTTGAAATAATCTAATTCTCATTATTCATGCTTCTATCATATTAAATCTGGACTGATAGTTCTAGGTTGTATGTTAGTTAGAATCTTTTATTGGCGATCGTCACATTAGATCTACACTTAAGGAGAATTTCGGGTAATTTGCGATCGCAGTTATCTAGGGTTATTAATCTCATTGAAATGGTAAATAGTGTAATTACATGATTAATTCATAATTGAGCAAAGGGGATACTGAACTGAAGAATTGAAGCTTTTTAATCATTGATATTTTCTTAATTCACTTTCGTTAATAAATTTGTTCACACTAAAAAACCCCCAATTCATTGGAAAATTCTTGGATAGATATAAGACAGTTCACCCTCTGTGAGATCGATCCTTGTTTATTACTATACTAATTCTTGAGTTAGTTGAATAAAGAGTAAGGTAAATTTTGTAGTGGTAGACGACAGCTACCACGTCCCTTATATCGCTATCTAGTGGGAGCGAGATGCTTCGGCCATGTGCGATCCAGGATTTACTGATGAGTCCTTGGTTCTAGCGATATTTAGATATATTTCTGTACAAATTTGTGCTGTGCAAATTTATCGGCCTCCCTATGTGAGCCTAGGAATCTTGGGATTCATGATCCAATTGATCAGAATCTGATTCCCACGATGGACAAACTCCACTTTACAGACGTACCCTGCCAGTTTTTCTGTAGAAATATACATACCACAGACCTTAAAACGGTTATCCGGATTTAAGGTCTCAATATAGTGAAAATATAGTTTGTCATGTCAGAGTCCCTCTGATGGCTATAATGCCCATGAGGAGACCGACATTTGTATATACGTTGTGGTCGAGGATGCTTCGCAGCCCGACAATCACCATTCAAATGGAGCCTTAAGGCTGAAAGATAAAATTGAAGTATCGATATGCTTCAATTCCTATGATAGCGTAAGGGTTTAAAAATCTTCTTTCAAAACATCATTCAATAATCTTATTGAAAAAGAAGCTTTTGCAAATCAAATCAAACACTTTTGCAAATCAAATCAAAGACTTTTTGCAAATCAAATCAAACCCTTCTTATATAGGTTCCGATGCATAGACATGCTTTCAATCAAATATAGGCCCAATTTTCTTCCAGCATACACACACACATTGCAGATTTAAAAGGGAAATATTGAAAAGATGTGGTACCGTGTTTACATGGGAGTTGTGGGGTGCCTAACACCTTTCCCACACTTTACCACGCCCTCGAACTCAAAACTTTGGTTTCAAAGATCAAGTTTCGACAGTGTCCAACAATTGAGCTTTTTTTTCAAATAAAACTCGGGTGAGTTGGTACAACCATTTCAAATCTACCAACTGGCGACTTTGTAAAACGTTCAATCGTCGACATGATACATGTTGGCCTTTTCCTAAAAAACCTACAAAACCTTTTTCGCAATAAAAAGAGTAAGGGTAGAGATAACTTAAGAAGAGAGAAAGATCCGGGTTGTGACCCGACCCGCGGATTTTTTTCGACGTCAACAGGGTATATGGCTTGTCCAGTTTGGAATGACCAAATATATTCTCAGGGGTTGCGAAAGAAGGTGTGTTACATGGGACACCGTTGCTATTTACCAAAAGATCATGCATGGAGAAGAAGCAAGAAGTTCAATGGTGAAAGAGACGATAGCGAGGCACCTAGAGAATTAACTAGGGATGATGTGTTAATGCAGTTGGGGAGACTAGAAGATTTGACACCAGGGAAGCTTGGTAATAGAAAGAGAAAGCGCAAGCCTGAGGAATTGAATTGGACTAAATGAGCATTTTTTTTATTTGCCTTACTGGAGTAAGTTGAAGTTAAGGCACAATTTGGATGTAATGCATATTGAAAAGAATATTTTTGAGAGTATATTGGGAACCTTGATGAGTATAGATGGGAAAAAAAAAATACAATCAAGTCAAGGCAAGATTTAGAGGACATGAACATTTGCAAAGAGTTGCACTTAATTAAGAGGAGTGATGGAAAATATGTAAAACCTGTTGCGTGTTATGTAATAAAAAAGAAAGAAAGGCAGGATTTCTGTGAGTTTTTAAAATCTATTAAATTTCCTGATGTGTATGCTTCTAATATCTCTCATTGTGTTAGTTTGAGTGATCAAAAGATATCTGGATTAAAAAGTCATGACTGCCATATACTTTTACAACGGTTACTTCCTGTTGGTATGAATGTGTGAAATGCTACGTATTTACATTGAATGAATGTGAATGAATGCTTTCCTGCTTTTTTAGTGCTTTGCACGCATATTAGTGCTTCACACCCATGTCATCATATGCATAACGGTGAGGCACGATGTATGTGAATGTATGTTGTGTGATTCCTCTCACAAGGAGGCAAAACCCGTCGGTGATAAGTAATGTCTCTGGGGATGGCTTAGTCTCTGAGGCTCATGAAAATGCACCACCCAGATTCGCTCTAGTTGAACGATCGGATTAATTTCCCCTCTAGTAGATTGCAATGATCTGGGGACCTTCATTCCTAAAAGCCACGAGAGTAGCCTAAGATAGGTCAGCCTCTGATTTACCAAATCCGACGAAAAGCTTCTTCATGCCTTCCTCTTTCAATTCAATGTCAAATTTTCAATGTAAATATCATAATGGAAGATTTACATTTCTTGTCATCATGTCATCAAAATAACTGACCTCTGTTTTGTGGGATAAGATTAAAAACCACATCATAACATGCATTCTATCCTTACCTACATCAGGAAATTGACATGCCTACGTTTCGTTATAGGTGAAAATTTGGTCTTGTCCCTAGATCTAAGTCTAAGAAAGCACTAAGTCCATCCACGGATATGACTTCGAGTGCTCAACAAGAATCCACCCCTATATCTAGGGAAGAGTTTGAAGGACTGAAGAATCAGATAGCCGAATTGGCTAAGAGAACAAAACAAGGCCCTTAAAGGGAAACAAGCCCAAGCTCACACAGAACCGGGAATACCTGGTGGTAGTGGTGGCAGTTAAGAGACTGAAAAGACAGAGACTCAGATTCCTGGACCAAAAAACCAGGATATAACCAACAAAATCCCTGAAATCACCACCCTCAACAAAGAGCAGGAAGCTGGTGACATTGTGAAGAAAATATAGCAGATGGAAGAAACTCTCCGGTCTATTAAAGGGACTGGGGCTTTCGGCAGTGTTAATTACTCCGACCTTTGTATTTTCTCCAGGGGCTCGTTATCCCGAGAAATTTAGAACTCCTGATTTTGAGAAATATGATGGATTGGGAGATCCCTATACCCACCTGAAAGTATTCATTGGAGAGCTCAAATCCTATGTAGAGGACGAGAAACTTCGAATGCAATTATTTCAGAAAAGTCTGACTGGAGAGGCCAAAGCTTGGTATGCCCGTCTGGACAATTCTAAAATTCACAGTTGGGAAGAGTTGGCCCATGCTTTCCTCAGTCAATACAACTTCCAATCTCAGCTGGCTCCAGATAGATACCAGATAACCAAAATTAAGAGAAAAAAAGCTGAATCATTCAGAGAGTATGCCCAACGATGGAGGCGGGTTGCAGCCCAAGTCACCCCAGTCATGACTGAGTCTAAGATAGTCATGACCTTCGTTGACATCCAAGAAGCGCCATATTATGAGAGGGTCCTAGCAGGCATAGGAAAACCATGCCTGTTAGGACCCTAAATTTGGAAGTAATTGGCGAGTAGTGCAACCATTTCAACATAGGCATATATACGATGTTGATGAGATGCAAGAAGAAGCAATGGATGTTGACGACTTTTCCTTTGTGGAAGATGGAGTTTATCAAGAAAATGATGGTGATGATGCATTTGAAGTTAGTCTTGGTGAAATACAATCATTAAATAGAGAGGACATGGATCCTGAAGATGTTGAGGAGTTGGTAATTTCATGACTACATGAAGTTGTTGAGGAGAACTTAGAGGATGTCGATGAAGAAGATGAGTTAGATGACACTTTGG
Organism: Panax stipuleanatus; assembly: GCA_020205555.1. Lineage (NCBI taxonomy): Eukaryota > Viridiplantae > Streptophyta > Magnoliopsida > Apiales > Araliaceae > Panax > Panax stipuleanatus. The sequence continues at coordinate 65,993,726 of CM035121.1, forward strand.
TTGATTATTGTAGTACTGAGGATGATTCTTAGCAATATAGTGATTCTAAAAATGATACTGATGATGACAACAGTTAATTCAACAGAACACATGTGCTCTAATAAACTCATTCTATTCTTCAAGCTTTTTCAGTTGCTTTGATGTATCAATGTTTACTAAAACTCACATTATTTGTTGGAATTTTTTTTCTGTTGAAAAATCAGGGTGAATATCGAGTGCGCAGATTCAGCTTTACCAATAAGCATATGCAGCTTTACCAATAAAACAGTAGTATCAGCTTGTTCACATTTGAATTGAACATAGCGTATATGCCACGGTCTCTACATAGTGTTAGTTTATTTACAAAGCGTATATGCCACGGTCTCTACATAGCGTAAATGTAGTGAGATACCTCTTTCTTGGTAGAATTTAGAAATTAAGAAAATTAATGATGAGAAAAAGGCCTCTATGGTTGCGCAGTTTGCAGCAGAAGCCACTCTTCGAAGGGTTCATGCTGCTCAAAATCTTAATATGCTGTAGTTAGTCCAAGGCTCCAAGATGCACGATTTTGACTATTATTTTGCGTGACTAAGGGCTTCTTTAAACCTCCTGAGAAACTGAAGCTTAATGTTTAATATTAGCAGAAACTGTGTTAAGTTATAGATGAGAATTGAGATATAAGCATTAATCATATTAAGCTATTTTTTGCCTTTTCCTTTTTCGATTGAATACATGCATGCTTCTTGTTATGTAATTTCTGGTGGTTATCATCGGTGTTATTTTTTTTTGGGGATAGGTTTCTGATCCAGTCCATTGCGCTCTCCTCAAATTTCTCTTTCTTCGGTCGTTTGAACCGTACTCTGAATTTATTAGATCATGGATTTATAAAACAAAAATTAGTGATCCTTATAATGAATTTATAGTGGACAATGTTGACAATCTGCTGTCTTACACGGTTGGTAGCACTGGAATCTCAGTTGACTTCATGTCAGCCACCATCAGGGTAATGTTGGTTCCACTTTTCAGAGCTGGTCAACAACTTCAAGTACTAATGAAGCTGCTTGAGTTGTCTGATAATGGTGCTTAGGACCATATTTATGAGGATTTCTTTCCTTTTTGGAAGGGTTTGCCAAGTAATTTTCTGGCTAATGCATCTCCACTGACTTTTAACAAAGAAGGTATAGAAGCTATGGTACTTTCAAGGAACAATTTTTACTGACAGATGATGGAAAAACTTGAAAGTCTTTCAATGAAATTAAATTAGAGATATCAGTAGGTGAGTCTATAATATGCTTTGCTTCTCTGTCTATAATAGGTGCATGACTTGTTGTCAGTTCTTCATGTTAATTAACATAGGAAACTAATGTCGGCTAATCAACCATATTGTCTGTAATCATGAAAGAGAATTCTGTCTTTAACTGCATGAGTTTTATATTTTTGCTTGCCAAATTGCAAGTATTTTGCTATTGTAAGACCCCAAATTTTATGAATAAGATTTAATTTTCTTTATATATTATTTTGAAATAGTAAGGTGTTGATTTGATAAATGTGATAAGTTATGGGTGAAATATGCAAAGTTTACAAAGTAAGCAAGTGGTTATAAAATATTCGTTGTGTCGGGGAATATTCTTTTGGTCGAGAAATATTCTTTTTGTCGGAGAATATTCGTACTACGGCGCAGTCATTGGTGGACCCCACCACGGAATGAATGTCAGATATAGAAAGCGACAGAAATAACCTTTTTATATAATAACGACAAAACTGTTACCGTTAGTACTGTTGAAATACCCGGTGGTTAAAATACAGTAATACGTGGTGTTGCATAGTAGTACACTGTATTGCACAGTATTTTGAATTATTGATTCTTACATAGGAAGGCACTTACTCTATTATTGTTACAGTAATTACCGTTTAATATTTTATGTTATTGATTTAATAATTGCATAATATTTTATTGGTTCAATATTTGCTACGCTGATATTTTATATCAATAAGTGCTACTTTGCTATTTTATATTATTGATTCAATAATTGTCATTGCACATTATTTTAAATTATCAAATCAATAATTCATATTATTTGAATAATATTATTAGATAGCATTATTGGCAATGTCTAAGGAAGTTCTGTCTAGGAAAGGGGTTGATTAATTGCGCGCCAGTAAGGAGAAATTCTTATCGGAAGGCCCCCTCTTTCCTAGGAACGACCTGATTGTTAATATTGTAGTTCTGTAATATTATTTGTGAATAATTAATTTTTGATATATATGATAAGGAAATATTTATTCAATATGGATTTAGACGGAGGAATTTTTAACATGTGACATTTGTTGAAAGTTGGTATTTTATTTTGTCCGATAAAATAATTCATTCAAATATATTATTATAATATTACATTATAGTAGTATGATGTGATTATATAATAGTATGATTTTTATAAATTGAATGGTAACATTATTATAGTAAATTCATGGTATAAAAGTTAAACGAGGTGGAAGAGTGCAAATTGAATTTGAACTCTTATGATGCAAACAATGATGTCATCGGAGCGATGATGCAAATAATGATGTCATCGGAGCGATGAGGTAAGCAAGGATGTCATCGGAGCGATGATGTAAGCAATGATGTCATAAATTATGGCAAAAAGACTATTTTACCCTTACTCTGCCGAGCCTATAAATAGAAGCTCATTTCTTCATTATTCCTCACCAATTCACTAAAGCTATAGAGAGAGAAAGTATAGAGAGAATAAGAGAGAAAGAAGAAGAGTATTCTGCTATTACGCTAGTGAAGTCCCCAAATTTTAAGGTAAAGGGTATTATTTCTTTCGTATTCATGAAGAGAGTTATTTTCTTTCAATACTCGTAAGGGTTGTTATTCCATTCCTTATTATTTTGTTGGAATAATATGTCTGAGCGGACTACCGCCAGCCGGGTGAATCTTCGTATTCAGTTGTTATTAAATTGTGAAAATAATCTATTTGAGCGGATTACCGCCAGATGGGTGAATCTTCGTATTCAGTTGTTATTAAATTGTGGAAATAACCTATCTGAGCGGACTACCGCCAGACGGGTGAAAATCCAATTGCAGTTTCGTATATTGTTTCATTTCAGATTCTTAACTCTAAACTTACTACGGTAAGTATTGTTTCTATAATTCCTGAAATGATCAGATATTACTTGAGTTTTGCACTTCATCTAATATTATTTCACTGGAATATTAGGTCTGAATTTTCTTGTGAAATTTTTATCTTTTCATGTCGAGTTACTATTCACGAGTACTATTCACGGTAAAAAAAATATTTTTTTTTCTTCCAAATCATCTTTGATTGGATCCAGGTTTTGATCTTCATTCTTGAACTCTGGATAAATTCTCTAATATTTGTCCTTTATCTCACTGGATCCGTTATTCGTATTATTTTTCATCATCCTCAGTTCTACATGGTGAAATAACTGAATATCTTTGGCCTGTAGTGCAAAGATGAATAATTACGTAATGAATATCTTTGGCCTGTAGTGCAAAGATGAATGATTACCTGATGAATATCTTTGGCCCGTAGTGCAAAGATGGACAGGTGTTGAGATGAACATGACCAACTGATGATATAAATGAGTATCTTTGGCCCGTAGTGTAAAGATGGATATTTGATTCGAGATGTATATTGATTGATGTTACAGGAATAAAATATTGATGACGGACTTTTAAATCAAAGAAGATAGTAGACATCATCCTCTACTTAACTCTTCTAATGAATTGTTATTTCCGCTGCGAATAATGATCTAAAACTTGTTGTCCATGATATTTTATCTGATTTATTGAAGGCTAACGATAATTTGTTTTTCACTATCTTAGTCATAATATTCTTTACTGGGCTAGTTGAGCTTACCCTTTTCTTCCATTATTCTCATCAGAAAATGAGAATATCGCGGGTACTAGTCGGGGAATGGAGTGATGGTCCGAGTTAGAACTGTAGAAGTCCTCACTATTTTTGATAAATAGTGTGATAATAATTGTAATGAGGACTTAGTTTGAATATTAATATTTTTTACATATTTGTATTGACACTCACAGTTGTGTGGTCGTATTTTGCATGACCGTGTGATATAAAGTTTGTATTTGAATTCTGTACCATGTATTTGGCGACTCAGAATGGGTTGGGTAGACTGGACCTATTCTGGGGGCGTCACAGTTGGTATCAGAGCTTATGAATATGATCTCCGGCGGAGATCTGGGAATAGAACTAGGAGGGGAGAGACGAGTAAAACCTTCGCTAGTGTGTCCTACCTAAGCTTAATTGTTATTTATTTGGTCGGTTGGAATATAGGGTTAATATGTGACATGTTAATTTGTTTGATTAACCCTTGTTTTGTGGCAGTATTTGAGAATGGCAGCTGAAAATTTAAACAATGGAGTGAATGAGACCGTTGAGACACCTTTAATCGACAACGAGGAGAACGTGCAACAGGAAGGCTATATTCCTCATGCAAACAACCCTACCGAAGAAATGATAAATGATGGGATGTTTAGAAGCTTTTTGCAGTTCATGCAAAACTAGACGAGGGAGACTCGTGTTCATAATACAGGTGGAAATAACAACTCGAGGCTTGTCACTGCCAAGCAGTTTAAAGAGTTGGGACCACCAGAGTTTCAGGGAAAGCCAGATCCAATCAAGGCGGAAAATTGGATTAAGCAAATTACCAAGATATTTGATGTCTTAGGATGCACGGAGGAACAGAAGGTTCCATTTGCCACCTTTATGTTCCGTGGAGAGGCAGATTACTGGTGGGAATCTGTGAAGCGTACCCAGCCTGCCGCACTCAAGATGTCTTGGGGGGCGTTCCAGAAACTGTTCAATGACAAGTACTTTTCTGAAAGTATTCGTCACATGAAAGAGGTAGAGTTCATCAGACTGGAATAGAACAACATGACTGCGTCCCAGTACGAGGCTAAATTCGCGGAGTTATCCCGGTTTGCACCTCATTTGGTGGAGAATGAGGAACGTATGATGCGGATGTTTCTAAGAGATTTGAAACTCGAGATTCGTCAATACCTCATTTCTCACAAATTTTCTCTATATTCGGATGTGGTGAACAGGGCCCAGTTATTAGAACGAGATAATGATTATGTTCAACCAATGGACAACAACCAAGGTCGTACTGGTGACAGCAGTCATCGGAACAATGATAACTAGCGGGGAGGAAAGTATCATGACAGAAGAGGTAACCACTCCGGTGGTAATCGTGGCCATGATAATAGAAAAAGTGAATCGGGAGGAGATTTCAAGAAGAGAAGGTACAACAATGAGAACGTGAAGACGTCGACATCAGCACCAGCATCAACTGTTTCTAGGGGAGGAGAACGACCACCGGTCGTATGCTATAAATGCGGGAAAGAGGGACACATCAGCCCAAACTGCCCACAACAATTCAAAGCATGTTATAACTGTGGAAAAGAAGGACATATAGCTCGAGATTGTCCTGTAGCGAAACCAAGTCCAGCGGGGGTGGTGATTCCAAAGATGGTTTCGGACAAGTCAAAGTCGGTGATTCCTGGAAGAGGGTTTGTCGTGACAGCCCAAAACACGAGGAACCCGCACTAGGTGATTACGGGTAAGCTAATCATAAACTCTTGCGAAGTTTACACCTTGTTAGATACCGGTGTTACCCATTCATTTATTTCACCTGCTTGTGCTCAACGATTAAATTTGACACCTGAGAAGTTAGACTTTGACTTATCTGTTGAAACTCCGTTAGGAGAAACTTTTGTTACATCTACAGTTTACAAATCTTGCTTGATTCAGATTGGTACCCTTACCTTACCTGATGATCTTATATCTTTGAAAATACTTGCATTTGACGTGATTTTAGGAATTGACTGGTTAACCACTTACCATGCCAAAATTAATTATTTTCGTAAGGTTGTTAGTTTTTATATTCCTAACCAACCTGTTGTGCGAATTCAAACCACCAAACCACTAAAATCTGTCAATGTCATTTCAAGTCACAAAGCTATTCGTTTATTGAAAAACGGATGTCAAGCTTTCTTAGCTCATGTCACTGATCTAAACCAGAATACGTCAGGTTTGAATGATATTTCTGTTGTTAATGAGTTTCCTGATGTATTTCCCAAAGAACTTCCCGGTCTACCCCCGGAACATGAAGTTGAATTCTTTATTGACCTTGAACCCGGTACAAAACCCATTTCTAAAACCCCATATCGAATGGCTCCTATAGAACTTCAGGAGTTAAAGGTCCAACTACAGGAGTTGTTAGACATCGGTTTTATACGTCCTAGTACATCTCCTTGGGGTGCTCCTGTTTTATTCGTAAAGAAGAAAGACGGGAGTATGCGACTTTGTATTGACTATCGGGAGTTGAACCATGTCACCATCAAGAATAGGTATCCGTTACCTCGTATTGATGACCTGTTCGGCCAGTTGCAAGGTGCACAATTCTTTTCAAAGATCGATCTTCGTTCTGAATATCATCAACTGAAGATTAAAACTGAGGATATTCCGAAGACTGCTTTCAGAACTCGATACGGGCATTATAAATTCTTAGTCATGTCTTTTGGATTGACTAATGCCCCTGCTGCTTTTATGGATATGATGAACCGTGTATTCAAGGAATATTTGGATCAGTTCGTGGTTGTCTTTATTAATGACATCCTCATCTATTCCAAAAGCCGTGAAGATCATGAGCACCACTTGAAGCTGGTACTTCAAAGGCTTCGTGAAAATAAGCTATATGCCAAGCTGAAGAAATGCGAGTTCTGGCTTGAGGAGGTAGCATTCCTTGGGCATGTAGTATCAAAACGTGGAGTATCTGTGGACCCGCCGAAGATTGAAGCAATACAAAGTTGGGAGCAACCGAAGTCGGTGACTGAAGTACGTAGCTTTCTGGGCTTAGCTGGTTATTATCGGAGATTCGTGGAAGGATTATCTCGAATCGCTACTCCATTAACTCAGCTGACTCAGAAAGATACGAAATTTGTATGGAAGGAGGAATGCGAGAAGAGCTTTCAAGAGCTCAAGAGAAGACTTATTTCGGCACCTATTCTGACGATACCATCTGGTTCGGATGGATTTGTCATTTACAGCGATGCTTCGGGCAAAGGGTTAGGATGTGTTCTCATGCAATATGGGAAAGTCATAGCCTATGCCTTGCGACAACTCAAGGAATATGAGAGGAATTATCCTACTCATGATCTAGAGTTGGCAACAGTCGTTTTCGCGTTGAAGATCTGGAGACACTACCTGTATGGGGAGAAAGTGGAGATCTATACGGATCATAAGAGCCTCAAGTATTTCTTCACCCAGAAGGAACTCAACATGCGGCAACGACGTTGGCTTGAGCTGTTGAAAGATTACGACCATACCATCCAATACCATCCTGGTAAAGCGAACGTGGTAGCTGACGTGTTGAGTAGAAGATCATATGCGGGAACGAATGAGATACTTTCAAGGCCTATTTGGTGTGATTTACAAAAGATGGAGATGGAGTTCAAGACTTCGGGGACCCATGCGATGATATCAAGTATACGCGTAGAACCAGCTTTGATTGATAAAGTTAAAGCTGCTCAAGCTACAGATCCAGAGCTAATGAATATGAGGAAAAAGGTGCAAGAAGGTGCTATTCCAAAAGCAAGGATTAATGAAGAAGGAATACTTCGAGTCAACTCCAGAGTTTGTGTTCCTGACGATTCTGATTTGAAGTATAGAATCATGATGGAGACACACAACACACCGTTTGCAATCCATCCTGGGAGTACCAAAATATATCGTGATCTTCGACATACATTTTGGTGGAGCAATATGAAAAAAGAGATCGCGGAATTTATCTCGAGGTGCTTAACGTGTCAACGTGTCAAGGCGGAGCATCAAGTGCCAAAGGGTCCATTACAACCACTTGAGATTCCAAAGTGGAAGTGGGAACACATTACCATGGATTTCGTTACTGGTCTTCCCAAGGTTTCTCAAGGCATGGATGCGATTTGGGTTATTGTTGATAGATTAACCAAGTCTGCTCATTTCTTGCCGATACGAGAGACTTATTCCCTTGAACGTCTTGCTCGTATGTACGTGAATGAGATTGTGAGATTGCATGGCATGCCATTATCCATAGTTTCGGATCGTGACCTAAGATTCACTTCACGATTTCGGGTCAGCTTGCAGAAAGCTATGGGCACGGATTTACGATTCAGTTCGGCATATCATCCACAAACGGACGAGCAATCGGAAAGGACTATCCAAACTCTTGAAGATCTATTGAGACTCTGTGTTCTAGACTTCAAAGGGAGTTGGGATAAGTACCTACCATTGGTGGAATTCTCCTACAACAACAGTTATCAGGCAAGTATAGGCGTAGCTCCATTCGAGGCGTTGTATGGACGAAAATGTCATTTTCCAGTATGCTGGGACGAGGTGGGTGAAGCAACATTGTTGGGACCGGAGTTAGTACGTATGACTACGAAAAAGATTCAAATGATTCGGCAACGTATACAAACTGCACAAGATCAACAAAAGAGTTATGCTGATCTTCATCGAAGGGACGTGGAGTTTAATGTCGGAGATCATGTATTATTACGTGTTGCTCCATGGAAAGGAGTTACGAGATTCGGAAAGAGAGGAAAGCTCAACCCACGATTCATTGGTCCATTTGAAATCCTTGACCGAGTAGGAAATGTGGCCTATAGACTCGCCTTACCTCCAAGCATGTCTCGTGTTCATAACGTTTTTCACATATCTGTGCTTCGTAAATATGTGAAAGATCCAAACCACATTATTGAGTTAGAACCAGACGAGATAGCCGAAGATTTAACATACGAGGATGTACCTGTTAAGATCTTAGATAGGAAGGAACATGTCTTACGCTCAAAGGTTATACCTCAAGTTAAAGTTTTGTGGAGGAACCATGATATCGAGGAAATGACTTGGGAGTTAGAATCAGAGATGAAAATGAGGTATCCTCACCTTTTAGACATACCAGGTACGTACGTCAATTTCGAGGACGAAATTTCATAAGGAGGGGAAGTTGTAAGACCCCAAATTTTATGAATAAGATTTAATTTTCTTTACATATTATTTTGAAATAGTAAGGTTTTGATTTGATAAATGTGATAAGTTATGGGTGAAATGTGCAAAGTTTACAAAGTAAGCAAGTGGTTATAAAATATTCGTTGTGTCGGGGAATATTCTTTTTGTCGGAGAATATTCGTACGACGGCGCAGTCATTGGTGGACCCCACCACGGAATGAATGTCAGATATAGAAAGCGACAGAAATAACCTTTTTATATAATAACGACAAAACTGTTACCGTTAGTACTGTTGAAATACCCGGTGGTTAAAATACAGTAATACGTGGTGTTGCACAGTAGTACACTGTATTGCACAGTATTTTGAATTATTGATTCTTACATAGGAAGGCACTTACTCTATTATTGTTACAGTAATTACTGTTCAATATTTTATGTTATTGATTTAATAATTGTATAATATTTTATTGGTTCAATATTTGCTACGCTGATATTTTATATCAATAAGTGCTACTTTGCTATTTTATATTATTGATTCAATAATTGTCATTGCACATTATTTTAAATTATCAAATCAATAATTCATATTATTTGAATAATATTATTAGATAGCATTATTGGCAATGTCTAAGTAAGTTATGTCTAGGAAAGGGGTTGATTAATTGCGCGCCAGTAAGGAGAAATTCTTATCGGAAGGCCCCCTCTTTCCTAGGAACGACCTGATTGTTAATATTGTAGTTCTGTAATATTATTTGTGAATAATTAATTTTTGATATATATGATAAGGAAATATTTATTCAATATGGATTTAGACGGAGGAATTTTTAACATGTGACATTTGTTGAAAGTTGGTATTTTATTTTGTCCGATAAAATAATTCATTCAAATATATTATTATAATATTACATTATAGTAGTATGATGTGATTATATAATAGTATAATTTTTATAAATTGAATGGTAACATTATTATAGTAAATTCATGATATAAAAGTTAAACGAGGTGGAAGAGTGCAAATTGAATTTGAACTCTTATGATGCAAACAATGATGTCATCGGAGCGATGATGCAAACAATGATGTCATCGGAGCGATGAGGTAAGCAAGGATGTCATCGGAGCGATGATGTAAGCAATGATGTCATAAATTATGGCGAAAAGACTATTTTACCCTTACTCTGCCGAGCCTATAAATAGAAGCTCATTTCTTCATTATTCCTCACCAATTCACTAAAGCTATAGAGAGAGAAAGTATAGAGAGAATAAGAGAGAAAGAAGAAGAGTATTCTGCTATTACGCTAGTGAAGTCCCCAAATTTTAAGGTAAAGGGTATTATTTCTTTCGTATTCATGAAGAGAGTTATTTTTTTTCAATACTCGTAAGGGTTGTTATTCCATTCCTTATTATTCTGTTGGAATAATATGTCTGAGCGGACTACCGCCAGACGGGTGAATCTTCGTATTCAGTTGTTATTAAATTGTGAAAATAATCTATTTGAGCGGACTACCGCCAGACGGGTGAATCTTCGTATTCAGTTGTTATTAAATTGTGGAAATAACCTATCTGAGCGGACTACCGCCAGACGGGTGAAAATCCAATTGCAGTTTCGTATATTGTTTCATTTCAGATTCTTAACTCTAAACTTACTACGGTAAGTATTGTTTCTATAATTCCTGAAATGATCAGATATTACTTGAGTTTTGCGCTTCATCTAATATTATTTCAATGGAATATTGGTCTGAACTTTCTTGTGAAATTTTTATCTTTTCATGTCGAGTTACTATTCACGGTAAAAAAAATATATATTCCAAATCATCTTTGATTGGATCCAGGTTTTGATATTCATTCTTGAACTCTGGATAAATTCTCTAATATTTGTCCTTTATCTCACTGGATCCGTTATTCGTATTATTTTTCATCATCCTCAGTTCTACATGGTGAAATAACTGAATATCTTTGGCCTGTAGTGCAAAGATGAATAATTACGTGATGAATATCTTTGGCCTATAGTGCAAAGATGAATGATTACCTGATGAATATCTTTGGCCCGTAGTGCAAAGATGGACAGGTGTTGAGATGAACATGACCAACTGATGATATAAATGAGTATCTTTGGCCCGTAGTGCAAAGATGGATATTTGATTCGAGATGTATATTGATTGATGTTACAGCGATAAAATATTGATGATGGACTTTTAAATCAAAGAAGATAGTAGACATCATCCTCTACTTAACTTTTCTAATAAATTGTTATTTTCGCTGCGAATAATGATCTAAAACTTGTTGTCCATAATATTTTATCTGATTTATTGAAGGCTAACGATAATTTATTTTTCATTATCTTAGTCATAATATTCTTTACTGGGCTAGTTGAGCTCACCCTTTTCTTCCATTGTTCTCTTCAGGAAATGAGAATATTGCAGGTACTAGTCGGGGAATGGAGTGATGGTCCGAGTTAGAGATGTAGAAGTCCTCACTATTTCTGATAAATAGTGTGATAATAATTGTAATGAGGACTTAGTTTGAATATTAATATTTTCTACATATTTGTACTGACACTCACAGTTGTGTGGTTCGTATTTTGCACGACCGTGTAATATAAAGTTTGTATTTAAATTCTGTACCATGTATTTAGCGACTCAGAATGGGTTGGGTTGACTGGACCTATTCTGGGGGCGTCACAGCTATGCTTCAATTGATTTGTGTAACGTGGCATGCATGCTGGTTGCCTCCTCATTGATGGATCAGTATGCTTTTGAGCTATTCATTCTGGCTAGACTTTTAAACTTTGTCAATGTTAACCCTTTTCAAGACTCATCTTCATGATTCTGTTGGCAGACTATTTAAATAAATCAGTTTCTTCTTTCCTTTTGGCTTGTGATCTTCATGATTCTGTTTGCTCACTTCTAATTAAAAACTTTTGAATACTATGTTACTTTTTCTGTCTGCTATAAAAGTTTGCTCTCAAAGTTTTGCATTATTTCTTTCTATACATGTTGGTGATTTTGCCATAGTCGTCAAATGCTCTTGCTGCAGCAGGTTGGTTTCGTATGGTTCAGCAGTTGGTTAACTGCTCTTGCTACAGCAGGTTGGATTGGTCTTCTGCCCTTGGTATGCTGGTTCCTAATTGGGTTTTAATTGCTTTCTGCTGGATTTGGGTAGGAGCAACTGTTGAGAAAAATCACATTCCAAATACCGTTGTCTTTGATAAATTAAATGGATAACATATCAGTATATGCCAAACAGATTTAATATGCAGTTCCACCGAAATAATAACCACTGCAGGAAATAATGAGTAGAAAAATATCCAACTAACGAGACACCAAGATTTTACGTGGAAAACCCTCTAAAATTAAGAGGTAAAAACCACGGGACGATCTCCGAAAAATTCACTAGAATAATCTGAGAGAATACAAAGATATCTTAATTTGAGTACAAACTCAAATTACTTCACCACAATAACTATGTGATGGAACCCAAATAAAAATACCTTTTTATTTGAACTATCTTTTTCTCTCTATTTAAGCTTAGCAAAATGCAAAAGCTTTCTCTCTTTCTATTCTATTCTTACTCTCGGATGAGAGCTTATTGTTTGTTGCTGGTGTATCTTCTTCCTTCCTCTTGCTGCCTTTTTATAGCCGAAGTTTGAGGGAGAGGAGAAATAAATGAGTGAGGCTGGTGGGGAGAGGAATTAATGAGAAGGTTGGTGGGATGTTTGTGGAAAATTCAAAGGGACAATAGCATTAATAGGAGAGGACTTTTGGCCAACAATCTCCCCCTCCGAACCCATTAGAGGAGATAATCTCTGTGACCCCGTCACTTGGAGTCCATCCCGGCCAATTCCTTACAAAATTCCTGCTTGTCACGAGTGACAACTTTTGTCAACATGTCTGAGGGGTTCTCGTCGGTATGAACTTTCTTCACTTTCATCAATTCCTTTTCCATCACTTCTCGAAGCCAGTGATAACGAACATCAATGTGCTTAGTACGATTATAATACGTGGCGTTCTTGGTTAAGTCAATTGCACTCTGACTATCACAATAAACCACGTACTCATCCTGTGTCAGACCCAACTCTTGAAGAAACCGTTTTAACCACAACATCTCCTTGCCTGCTTCTGTAGCGGCGATGTATTCTGACTCAGTTGTAGACAAAGCAACACACTTTTGTAACTTGGACTGCCATGACACGACTCCCCCTGCAAAAGTAAACAAATACCCCGAAGTAGACTTATTCTCTTCAGAACCTGCCATGTCTGCATCTGTAAAACCCTCCAAGACTGGGCTCGAACCACCAAACCCCAAACACAATTTGGAAGTAGCTTTCAAGTATCTAAGAATCCACTTAACTGCTTCCCAATGTTCTCTACCATGATTTGACAAATACCTGCTCACAACGCCAACTGCATGAGCAATATCTGGCCGCGTACAAACCATTGCATACATAAGACTCCCTACAACAGATGAGTAGGGAACTGCTGCCATATTATCTCTCCCTTCCTTGGTAGAAGGACACATGCGCTTTGTCAGTTTAATATGACCGGCCAGTGGTGTACTGACTGGTTTAGCATCACCCATGTTGAACCTTGCAAGCACCCGTTCAACATACTTCTCTTGTGACAACCACAGTCTCTTGGCTTTTCTGTCACGAACAATCTTCATACCCAAAATCTGTTTAGCCGGGCCTAAGTCTTTCATATCAAAGGACTTGAACAACTCACCCTTGAGTCTGCGAATCATATCAGCATCCTGCCCAACTATCAACATATCATCTACATATAGCAACAGAATAACGAAGTTACCATCCGGGAACTTCTTGACATACACACAGTGATCTGCAACTGTTCTGCTGTAGCCTTGATCCACCATAAATGAATCAAATTTTATGTACCACTGCCTTGGGGCTTGTTTCAGGCCGTACAAACTTTTCTTCAACTTGCAAACCAAGTGCTCTTTCCCTTTAACTTCAAATCCCTCTGGCTGCTCCATGTAGATTTCTTCCTTCAGATCACCATGAAGAAATGCAGTCTTTACATCCAACTGCTCAAGCTCAAGATCCATACTAGCAACTAATCCCAGCACTACTCGAATAGAAGTCATCTTCACAACTGGAGAAAAAATCTCATCGAAGTCAATACCTTGCTTTTGAGCAAAACCCTTGACGACTAACCGAGCCTTGTACTTCACTAGTTTTTCACCATCCTTCTTAAGCTTGAACACCCATTTGTTCTTCAATATTTTCATGCCCTTCGGAAGTGTAGTCAACTCATAGGTGTGATTCTTGTGCAAAGAATCCATCTCATCCTGCATAGCTCTTAGCCAATTGCTCTTCTCCTTATGAGTCTTGACTTCTTGAAAATCCTCTGGCTCCCCCTCCTCAGCAACTAAAAGATATTCAGATGAAGGATATCTGACTGATGGCACATGTTCTCTCGTGGATCTTCTTAGCTGAGGTTCTTCAATATCAGGTTGCTCCCCCTGATCAACACTATCTGCATCTGACCCATCACCATCGTGCAAATCTGTATCAGTCATATCTTCATTCTGACCTCCTTCACCAACTGTGGCATTCTGTACTAGAGATGGAACTTCGCTGAGGTCTAGAACTCTATTATCTCTGGGCTGTGTAGCATTATCAAAATGCTCATAATTCTGGTGCTCATGAAACACCACATCTCTGCTCCTGAATAATTTCCTCTGTACTGGATCCCATAACCGGTATCCAAACTCTGCATCTCCATAGCCAACAAACACGCATGGAGTAGATTTGTCATCAAGCTTCAATCTTTGTTCCTTGGGGATATGTGCAAAAGCCTTGCACCCAAATACCCTCAAATAAGAATAAGACAAATCCTTACCACTCCAAATCTTTTCTGGAATTTGAAAATTCAACGGTGCTGATGGAGATCTATTAATCAGGTAACAGGCTGTACGAACAGCTTCACTCCAGAATGACTTAGGCAGTTTAGCCATTCTCAACATGCATCGCACTCTTTCAATAATAGTGCGGTTCATTCTCTCAGCCACACCATTATGCTGTGGGGTACCAGGAACGGTCTGCTCATGCCGAATGCCATGCTTACTGCAGTATTCAGCAAACTCCTTTGAAGTGTATTCCCCTCCGTTGTCGCTACGAAGACACTTCAATGATTTTCCAGTCTCCCTTTCAACCATAGCATGAAAACTCTGAAAATGCTGGAATACCTGGTCTTTTGTTCTCAACAAAAATACCCACACCTTCCGCAAAGCATCATCAATAAAGGTAGCAAAATACCTATTTCCACCCAAAGACTCAACCTCAATGGGTCCACATACATCAGAATATATCATTTCTAGTAACTCTGATTTTCTTTTAGCTGAGCTACTAAAAGAAACTCTATGTTGTTTTCCAAACAAACAATAATCACAGGGGCTTAAAACAGTACCTTTAGCAAAAGGAATGAGTGACCTTTTTGCTAATAATTGCAACCCTTTCTCACTCATGTGGCCAAGCCTCTTATGCCATAATCATCCTCAACTGCATTCAACTCGCTAGAACACACCTTCACATGAGTCTTGTACAACGAACAACAAGCAACACCTCTTGCAATCACCATAGAGCCCTTGGTAAGCTTCCACTTTC